>NDGN011552442.1:0-34728 GCA_002564285.1 Tympanoctomys barrerae | reverse complement strand
GAAGGAGAAGGAGAAGGAGAAGGAGAAGGAGAAGGAGAAGGAGAAGGAGAAGGAGAATCAATTATTTGGGGTGGGGTATAGCTCAGCAGCACAGCACACACTTGCCAAGTATGAGGTCCTGAGTTCGATTTCTGGCACCCACACCCCAAAAAAACAACCAGCTAATAAATACAGCAAAACCAAACACCCCAAATCCAATTTCTAGTAGGTAATTATATAAAACCAATTAGCATGAAATTCTTTAAAATATGTATGGCATGTACAATGGAAACCACAGATCTTTACACAGAAGCAAAAACACTTGAATGAATGGAGAAAGCAGTCTTAAAAAATGAAATATAAATTTACTTAACCATAGAGAATAAAGTTTGTAATATCAGTGATTTCCTGTAAAACATCTGACATTTTGACTTGAAGAGGAAAAACAAAGAGAGGTCTCTCAATTTCATACTTGTTCATTTTAGATTTGTACAGTTATAGCTTTGTGCATATTTTCTGATTTTTTCTGCTGACTTTTGGAACATTTAGACTATGTTTACTCAGAAGTTCCAAAGTAAGTGGAGAGACAATTAAAGAACAATGGAAAGGTACGTCTCTGTGTTGTAATTTTTAAGCAGTTCCTTGTGAGTGTGGGTGAGCTCAAATTCCGGAATGTCATCTGAGCCTCTTAGGAATGATCAACTATGTACTAAAGTATTGTAATTATTTTAAGATCTGAGAATCCATCTTTTTTTCCAATAAGTTGACAAAGAGGTAAGGAAATTAAACCTTGTTGAGTGTATAAAATATTTTTTTATTTTTAGTTATTTTAATTCACAATGCAAGCCCAAATGGAGTTGTAACAGGAAGACATTTTTTACGCAATATACTCTTAAATGTTCACATTAAATGTATAAATTAGAATTTACTTGAGGGTGATGAGAACTTTTTTGTTTCCACTTTCTTGAAAAATTTATATGGTATAAAATCTTATTACTTTTTTCAGTTAGCTTTATGAGAATATTTTAAATGCTGAAGTGTGAGTGACTTCCTAGAAAGATGAAGGCAGATTACGTCCTTAGAAGCTTCAGGACACTGTTGGTTCTGGCTGGGTTGCTATTTAAAGAAGACAAGGTACAGGTTATAAATTACAGAGGTTCACTTGATATCGAAGAAAATATGCAATCATTTCTTTTAGACATCTTTGGAAATGGTAATTGTATCTTTTTCCCTTTGCTTGCTACTCTCTCAGTAATTTTGAAAATAATTTACTGAAAAGGAAAATGCATACTCACATAATTACACTATTAAATACATGACTTAGAAATTGAAAATACTTCATCTACTACCCATATCAACAACATACTTTCCCAGCTAACCACACACCCTTTGCCTATATGTGGTTACAATTATCACCCCACTTAAAACTCCTACCCCCCAAAAATAACCTCTCTAACACAAAAATAAGTTCCTTCCATTATTTTATAGCTTTACCATCCTAATTTTCTGGCTGAGACTGTCTAGCTTATTAGTTTAATAAAATTAGCATATTTTAGGTCTGCTTTGATCTGTATATGTCTTTTATTTCTTGTTCTTAAAATATAGTAAGCAAGCCATTTGTCAATTTATTTATAGAAGGACCCAGGCCTTTGACCTAGATTTTGTTGATTAGATACCACTCATATTTTCAATATGTACCTCTAGCCTCCTTATGTTCTGGAAGTAGCAGATAAATCCAAGGAAATTATTAACACTCTCACCCTAATCCTTTCTTAAGACTCTAGCCAGCATTGTGTCTTTCAGCAGGAACCATGTAATGAATACTCGACTTTTTTTCCTGTGATGTTTTTAGGTGATAATGGTTAATACCCAGATCCAAGATCATATTCAGATTTGCAAATGGTGATATTTTGCTCTTATAAATATCATTCATGTATTACTTGAACTTTATAAAAGCAGCTATTCCCTCTGACTCTCTGGCTACCCAGGGATATACTTGCTTATAGGGAAAGTGGGACACAGAATAACTGTCTGCTACTAGCTTTTGAGATAATGGTATAAAATCTGATCGATTTCTGCTGGCTTTCAAATGAGCAAATGGCTCCTTATTTGAATATGTTTAGTGATTTTGAAATCACTGCAGTTTTTATTATAATTGGAATTTGAATTGTGCCATCATTTGTTGAAGTTTTTTCAAGCTTGACC
This sequence comes from Tympanoctomys barrerae, assembly GCA_002564285.1. Classification (NCBI taxonomy): domain Eukaryota; kingdom Metazoa; phylum Chordata; class Mammalia; order Rodentia; family Octodontidae; genus Tympanoctomys; species Tympanoctomys barrerae. The sequence continues at coordinate 32,544 of NDGN011552442.1, read as the reverse complement.
TTGTAGCTTCCCTTCGCACATGCTCTTAGCAGTACAGATAAGTTTATTGTTACCGAATATCACAACATTTTCTGTGTTCATTTCACACATTTTATACTCCAGACTTAGAACCAAGAACTTTGAAGAAATTACTGCTATTTTTTATTTTTATTTCAGAAAAATTTACCTCATGTTTAATTTTAGAATTTATTTGAAAACTTGACCTTGTTTTACTTTTAAGGGATACATTCTTTTAGCAGTATTTTGGATCTTTATTAGCACTATTTAGAATTTGTAACTTAACTTTCAAGCCTTTCATAACCTCTTTTTATTCATATTTCTTTTTATGAATATATTTTTGTCATATTAATTTTATATATATCTCAATCCATAATCCATGGTGTTAATTCTATCTATTCCTTCCAATTTAGACTTTATTTCTAAAATCATTTATTTTTTTCTTTTCTAATAATTTTATGAATTCTATCATCTTGCTTCTTGTTTATATAGTTACAATACTTAATTATCCTGATAAACTCATGTCTTATATATTTTAGGGCTTAAATTTTATTCCTCTCAAAGATAACATTAAATTCCCAATCTCTGTTTATTGGTGGATGTTACCTCAGTTGAAAATAGGATCTTTGTATACACAATGACAATGAAGTGAAATTGCTCTGAATTAAGGCAGATTTTAATACAACTGATGCTATTATTAGACTGAGTAAATTTGGTCACAGAACACTATGTGAATTCAGAGAGATACAGACTGTACAAAACATAGATAATGAGATATGAAGGCTGAGACTGACACTAACATGACATATGTACCGGCCCTGGAAACCAGCCACCAGCCACTGGAACCAAGGAGGGTCAACTCAGGGTTTCTTTCGTTGAAGCATCATTGCTCTGAATATATCTTGAATTTGAATTTCTAAATTTTAAAGCTATTAAAATAAATTAGCGTGGCTTTAAGGCAGCTGTTTGTAGGACTTATTTTGGCAAATTTAGAAAACAAATATTAAACCATTAAATAGTTGGTTATAATTTTGATCTAATCTACCCTCAAAAGTTTACTGTTCTTTATTTATAGAGATATTCTTTGGCTTTGTGTTATTTTTAAGCATTTTTCTCAATGTTTATGTGAACTGGTAGTCAGATGGGTTTATTTTTATCCCTTTCCCAAGGTAATAGGTAGTTTATGTAGCTATTGAGGATTTGCGTACACTCTGCAGGGTGCTTTGGAATACCCTGGCATTTAGTTCTGTTATGAACTAAATTGTTCAAAGAACTTGGTTTTAATGTCTAGTTGCTTTCTTGTATGTATTCAGATGCTGAAAGCTCATGCTGCTGCCTTATTTTCTTGCAATCTGTATCTCATGCTTTTATCAATACTCATTAACTAAAATTTATTAAGTATACACATCATGTCAATCCCTGGGTTAAATACTTAATTATCATTCTGTCAGTTAGTACTCATAGCAGCCTGATGAAACTCATATTAACGCTAGATGCATTTCAATGGAAATGACACATACCTACTAGAAATAAATAAAATAATTTGTCAAATGCCAGTGTATGAGTTCTCAGGCTGAATTCTAAATTACAGTCTGATTCTAGAGCATACTCTCTAAGCGAATATAATCTGTATCAAAAAAGAAAAGAACAAAGCCTTCTAAATATATAAGTAGAGCCCTTGCTTAGAATATGGGAGTTCCCTGACTTCAACCAATAGCATCCATAAAGGCAACAAACAAGAAAGAAATGAACAACACAAAACAAAAATGCTAAGAATAAAAGAAAACCACTGATCCATAATATTGAAAAAGTTCAAGAATGAAAGCAACTGGTGAAAATATATACTAAAAATGCAAGGAACTGCAGAGTCTCCTGTGACAACAGATCTCATTGGTAGGACAGAACACTAAGAACCAAGTCTTGAAAAAGTCCAGATGAAAAACAGACAAACAGTGCTATACACACCTACATTTCACGTGAGCCTTTGGACCATCAGGTGCTTGTCCTGAAATCCTATGTCTTCATCTGTTCTGTGCTGACATGACAGGAAGTCACATGGTGGCTACTTTATGAGGAGCAGAGACACAGGCTCATTGCTTTGCAGCTTACAAAGGCTGAGATTAAGGGTCTGGCATCTGACAAGGACCATCTTGATATGTAAACTCATAACAGAAGGCAACACATGGAACGGAGACCAAGAGAGCAAAGTCATCCTTTTATAAAGATCTCATTCTTGTAAGAATTGTCTTAATCCAATCACAAAGGTGGTGTAATCTAATCAAGTCTTTTTTAGTGTCACCACCCAATATGATCCCTCTGGAAACGAAGTGTCTAATTTTCAGGGATTGAACTCAAGCCCTTGCACTTGCCATGGAAGTGCTTATTCTACTGAGCCATCTCCCCAGCCCTAATACTCATTTTTGTTAAATCATATATAAGGGAAAGACATTCCCAACCTGAAAGATACCTGTGATGAGTCCATGTTCTCTTAAACCAAAGAATAAATTTTAGAAACCACTGAGGTTAAGAGCAGAAGATACATATAGAGGGAAAGAAAGCTTGTCTGAAAGATGGATGAAGGGGACCCCAAGGAACTTGTCCTTTCTAGGGATTTTTATACAGCAAATCCACAACACAAGGCAGTTCAAGGTGTAAAACACAGAAACTTGCAAGATAGGCACAAGGTGGGGAAAAACTATGATCCATCAATAAGATTTCAAGTATAATTGCTCAGATAAAATTGATAAAATCAGGATCAAAGGGGCAAGTGAGTCTCTTGGCAAGTGGGTATGAATAAGAATGGGGCTTTTCCTGTGGGGGGGTCTGTCTAGTGACTCTTTTTGAGTTTTTCAAGGTCATTGATACCTATTTAGAATATCAATCACTGATGTCTATCCATAGGGAGGTAGGGGGCTGCATTTGTTTAATCTTTTGCTTTGAGATCTGGCTCACTGCAGAAGTGCCCCTCTCTTCTACAGTTGGGAGGTTTCTTGTCTTCCATACTGGCTCTTTGAGGGCCAAATCCTCTCTGACTGCCTATAGTATTTCCATCTAATTCAGTTGCCTACAACAAATCCAAGCCATAGGGGCTTGTAACTAAAACAGAGAACCAAGACATTGACTAACAAATCAAGTAAGTATACAGCAAAGCTAACTTTCCAACAGCCAATCTTCCTAAAATAGTTGTACACTGTAAGCGCACCAGTGTCCTGTGCTGTACAAGGAGGATGATTTATCTGGCATAGCTCCTTCCCTCAGAGATGTTTCAATTTAGTGAGAAACATAAGATGTGTTCATGAATAATTTAAGATAATAAATAATAGGAATTATTTATTGCTAGAAAAATAAAAGGTCTAGGAAATTAAATGAAGGACAGAGCACACATGACTAGGGAAGAGATAGGCTGTAAAGTGATGCCCTGGAGGTGAAGTACAAACAGTAAGAAAAAATAAGAACCAGAAGAGAGAGAGAGAGAAGGAAGAACAACCTGTTCACTGTGAGATGAGAACTGCGCCGAAGTCTTCTAAGGAACAAAAAAGAACCCAAAGAAATAGCTTAATTTAATAGCTTGTCTCTATGGTACAGATCAAGAAGCAAGATTTTAAAAAGAATGAAAGGGTAAAAGTCCATTGCTTTCCTATCTGGGTGGAGAAGTCTGCACAAGAAAGGTAAAACACCATCATGGGTATGAGACTGTGGACAGGGTCATCCCCAAGGATGAGGTGGTAGACAGTCAAAATTCACAGAACCCCCAGAAGATAAACGTAAGGGCTGGCTAGGCTGCATCACTTGCATAGTCATGAGGATTGTGAAAAGAGATGGATTTGGGTTTCTGATGGTGACCTGCATTGGTGCTAGTTTTTCCCATAGAGCAATGTTTCCTGGGTGTCTTTTAGCAATCTGTTCATTAATGATCAACTCTCCCTGGTCACATAGAGTTTACTCTGCCTTGGGGTTTACCATTGACGGTGTATTAATCAGGGTTCCAACCACATAGGAATGATCCATGGTTCAGAATTTCAGAAGCCACCTTGGCATTGGAGACATAAAGCTTCATTTTAATGCTAATGAACACAACTCTTCCACACAACTTCAGAAAAGTTGTAAAAGAAAAGACTCAGGTTACTAAAAGGGTAAGTCTGTCAAATGCAAGTAGGTAACCCTAAACTTCATTTCCATATCACTCTGCACAGGAAACAGTTCTACAAGGTTGAAAGCTATAATGTTGCTTTTAAGTGGAACAGAAAAGGGGAAAATGTGACAATTGTCCTATTATTGCAACTGAGTTATTTCAAATGCTTGTGATCTTTGACTGTTGATGATATCCAGGGCGTCGTGTATCCTCATTATAATCGGTTATTATCTGAAAGTCTGAAATGCATTATTTTGCAAAAGGACCTTTTAAATTTATTTTTTATACATGCAATTATGTTATTTTAAGGCTCTACATTTACATGGATTTTAGCAGATTCGTCTGCTTCTATATTTGCTAAAAAGCATAAGTGGCTGCACATTTCACATAGCCTTTAAATACTATTAAAGCAAATACAGAAAAGCCTTCAGACTAGCTTTACCTTCAATAACTGACCAAAATGTAAAATGTCAATCATGTTTTCTAGCTGTATACTATAATTTCAATCAAAAGAAATTGCTGCTTCACAATTTCATTTTAGGGGAGCGCTAGATCAATGTTATTGACTCAAAAGGTTCATTCATTATTTATTTTAAATTTAGTTTATTACCTAAGTTTCATATAGAGACTAATTATTTAGATGGGAAACTGCAACTGTCTAAATTAATATTAGGAAAATTGAGCATTTACCCTGAGGCAGCAAAATTGGACTTCGTCAGGAAGCTGATCTGAGGGTGCATGCTACAAAATGCCTAAAATTGGCCATTAAAGGAAAATCATCTGAAGCCATTATTTCCCACTGGAGCATAATTAAGTACAAATAATAAAGGACACATTGTCTCCTAAGTTCCACTTTTTCCATTTGCAGAAAATGGATTCATGAACAGCAGCTGTCAGAGGGGCTTAGCTTATTGACACCAACCACATGAGGGTTTCTATTTGTGCAGTCCCTGAAGAAATAGCACTTTCTTCCCAGAGTGGGGGGGGGTCACCTTTGACTAAATCTGAGGATTCTATAACCAGAGCCAGTGGCAACTCAACAAAGATGCAGTTTTAAAACCCAGCTAGAAAAACAAAGGCACAAGACAAAGAAGGCCACACCAAGAATAAGCTCCTCTTTCATTCATGAAAGCAGCTCTCAGCACTGCTAAAGGGAAACCCAGGGGGGTTTGGGGAGAGGCACCCATCCTGCTGAAAATTAGTTTGAAGGGCTGGAGGGTCACATGAGGATAATCACTCAAAATTTTTGACAGCAACTCTCACAAGTAAAAATCTTTTCCATTTCTTATGCTGACATTTATGAATTCATTTAATGACTCTCAAAAAATTCCAGGCACTTTTTTAAAGTCCTATTTAAAATGAGGAAAGAAAGGTGGAGTCTAGAGCTGAAATATCAGTGTGGTAGGATGCAGGAAAATTGGCCAATAAATTTATGAAATAAAATCCATTGTTTCTCTCTATATGAAGAAAAGACTATCTTATGTGTATTCTGGGATCTGATTTTTTGGGATATAGTATTATAGAAACAGTTGGGATATAGTATTATACTATAGGATATAGTATTATATAGAATAAGTGTAGTATAGATAACTATAAAATGTATTTATATATGGCAATCAAAATATATGATAAACGTTTAAATAAATAAGAACTTATTCCAATAAAAGGCACAATGCCTAGAACAATGTGGTAAGAGTGTTCAAAGCAAGGAGAAAGAGAATTTTGAAGGGGCTCAGTGACAATCTGCCTTTCTTTCACTGTAAAACATTTTAATCCAAAAATTCACCATACTTTCTGATTATGTGTTGTATGTGTGTATATAATGTTGTGCTCCTGTAGTGATTGTTTTCTGAAGGACCATATGGAAACATATTTCTCAGTGAACACTTTACAATATTTTTGTGAATCCTATAGATTGTACAGCTCTATGTCTTTCTATTAACCTACACAAAGTCATGTAATTAAGAAAAAAACAGGAGATAAATGTATAGAGCCTTAAGAGCAAATTCTGATTTTCTGATCCATAAGTTATTACTAAAAAAGTGACATACACAATTGATTTTTATTTTTTCTTTCTTTCTCTCTGTTGGTACTGTGAAAGAAACTCATTACCTCATGCTTGCCAGGCAAGCACTGCACCACTAAGCTATATGCCCAGACCAGACATAGTTTGAAAGTTGCTTATCATTGTTGAAGAATATAGCATTTAGGACCAAAGTTCGTAAACTATGATGTGGTAAAAAAATCTTTCCCCTCCTCCTTTCCATTTTCCTTTTGGGAAATGCTTTCATATAGTTTCATCAAACTTAGTTTTATTCATATGCCCTGTACTTTTTGTAATTATTTCTTGTGGTTTGTAGAAATAAAGTTAGAATAACAGAATTTTTGGTGAACACAGTATAAATACATGAAAATATTCCATGGGGAGGGTAGTATGAATTAAATTATTCTTAAATGTATTCTTCATATCATAAAAATATTTTAAATAAATTATTGAGAAGACAAAACTATCACTGAATCTCTTGTCTGTTGGGATACACCCAATTCCACATTACATGTATGAGTCTACATGGCCCATTGAATAAGTAAATTAGAGACAGATGAGCTATATGTTTTCTACATACATTCAGAGTGTTTTCTCTCTCTCAGGAGGTTTGTACTTCTTGCCAAATAATTGCATCAAAGAGCTGCCCCAGCCTAATGCACATTCCAGCTGTTCCTCACACTTCAGTTTTCTTACTGATTTGTTCCTTGGTTGGTCTTATTGCTCCACTTGACCCTAAATCTCTTTTCCTGTGCTCATAAAAATTATTATGCTAGGAAAATCCAAATACATACTTTATAAAAGTAACTAAAATGTTCCTGAAGTTGGGATCCCTCAACTACATAAAGCACATAATTCATGGAATACATGCTCACTAATACATTGAAAAAACCTATTTGAATTTGACTTAGCTCCCTTTTTCTCCTTTTGTAAAGAACTTTTTGAAATGCTTTTCATATAACTTGAAAGGAACACATTCTGGTTTTGCACAATTTGGTCTTCCTTCTTTTCTAATGTGCATACCATTCCTGTAGGGATGAACTACAAAATCAACAAGGACATACACACTTTAGGATTCTATTTAGTAGAAAATGTTGCTTTCACAGGTGCTATGTATAGAGGATCACTGATTTCCGGATATTAATATTCAATGTGGCAGAGCCAGTCTTAAATTAAAAACTCTCCTATTGGCCTTTTTCAGATGGACTGACAGCAGTCAAGAGGCCGATAACAACACAGAAATGCTCTTTTATCCTGAGACAAGTATGAAAGACAGTTATGTAATAATTCAACAAGATTTTGCACATTTTTAAATTATGTTAATAATCCATTCTAAATTTAAGCAACACTGATAGATATCATTTACTGTATTAGAAATTATAAAAGCACAAAGCTACACTTCCTTGAAAAAATATGTATTTTAAAAATACACTATGTACAGGGCCTGAGAGTTATCTCAGCAGCCTAGTGCCTGCGCAAGCAAGCACAGGGACCGGGACTCAACCTCGAGGCCACATGCAGTCCAGGCCCCGCCCCCAGGCATGCTGAGCTAGCCACTATGACAGATGTGGTGGAGCACAGCTGTAATCCCAGCACTGTGGAGGCTGTAAACAGGAGGATCACTAGGAGTCTTAGTTGCGTAGTGAGATCCTAGACCAAAGACATATAATATATGTTCAAAGAATGGCAATGAGTACTGATTCACATTATGAAACAAATAAAAATTTTACCTTGTCTCCACTTCATAGACATACAAAGAAAAAAGTATCTTAACCAAGACATGTACTATTGACTAAGTGTCTGCTTAGGTAAGTGCAGGGACCAAGGTTCTCTACCCAGTGCCTCTTGCCATGCAGGACCCACCCTCGGGCATACTGAGCAGGCCCCCTGAGTCTGGGCATGTTGTCACACACCCATAATCCCAGTGCTGGAGAGGCTGAAAACAGGAGATTTACTATGCATCTCAGTTGCATAGTGAAACCCTTTACCAAATACATAAAATTAAAAAAAGATATATATGAAAATTAATATTTTAACTAGGAAGCAATAAATGCCTAAATCAGAACAGCATAGGGAATGTGTTTTCTACTTCAAATGATTCTTAAGAAGTTGTAAGTTGGATTCTTAGTGCAATTATTTATTTGTTGGTATCATAATTGATTTATCATTAAAGGTAAGTTAAATGTTTTAAAACATTGGTCAGTGGTTGATAGAAAATATTTATATTAAAAATCTTTATGCCAATCAAACTATAAGAAACAGTACTTAACATGTTAGATATTTAAAATGGGTTTCTAGGGGCAGAGGAGATGGCTCAGAATAAGTGCTCACCTGGCAAGCGCAAGGGCCTGAGTTCAATCCCTGGTTCTGCCAAAAGAAAAAAATATAAAAAAAAATGATTTCTCAGTACCTTTCAGATTACCATAGAGTTTATGAAGTAGGAAAAATTGGGAAAAGAACATCTAAATGTTCATTACAGTATTTTTAAGTCAATAATATGTAGAACTCAACTGAACTGACACTATTTTGCAAACAAAAAATGATAGCTTTATATTCAGTGTTGAATTTTAACAAACACTTTATCTACTTATTCTTCCTTTTTGGAAATTTGATAAATAGTTCCAGTAAATGAATATAAAACAAAAAGAACTCTAGTTCACCAGTATCCTGGTGAACAAAAGAACACCAGTATCCTCTAGAAAATGGCTTGGTTGTGTTTAGAGGAGAAAAAGAAGTTTGTTCCTATTGTTTCTCAGTGATCACTAGAAATCTGAAAAAAATCATAAAATTTAATGTAAATGTGCCAGGAAAAGCCTAAGTGGAGCCCATACTGTATAATTCACAACAGAAAGCTCACTAAATTGTGATTGGTGATTGGTGGAAGACTATCCAACAAAGTTCTACCTTTGCCAAGATTTACTTTACATGTTGAGAACTACAAGGTCTCATGCATACTTTGTTGGTTATTTTTGGCACATGCTCTCAGCAAGTTCTTATCTTATTCATCAAGCCTTTAGCAAAGGAAGATGATACAGAAAGCAATATCCAGGTGATGTTTTCTCGATGAAGAGCCATTTTCCCAACATCTAGTTAGAAGGTATAATTTTCTTTTCATTCACCCACCTTCACGTCTAAAGAAAGGGGCACTAAGAGATAGTGGTCAAGCCTGAAGGCTATGTAGTGAGGCACTCAAAGAAGGCCAGCTGTCAGTATTAGCATACCCAAAACATATCCTGTAACACAGAAAATTTGTCTGTGCCACACCACTATAGCTAACTTATCTGAATTCAAACAAAACACTGGCTATCTGGAGTTATCAATTCAATTTCGGAGACACTTCACTGTTTCCAGAGGGGGAGCCCTAATAAGCAGCCAAGGTCAATTCAGTAATGATGGGGGTAGCAGACAGAGGTTGCTACTAAGCAGTGATTCATGGGTAAGAAGACGTATTAGAGTCCAGTGGAGGTCGCGAGTCCTGCAGCTGCCATCTCACCTCGTGTGGCTCCTGCCCTGCCTTCCTGGGTTATCAATGTGAAGAAAGTCATTTTGAGCCCAGTGCCAAAAAGGGACAAGTGTCTCTCAAAGGTTGTGTGCTGAATCTACAGCCCAAGTGCTGTACCTGTGTATTTTTCAGATAGCTCCTGGGCCTCCTAACCTGCAGCTGGGTCTGCTCCTGTTCCAGGCTGTGTCAGATCCTGGCCTAGAGGCTCGAGGTGTACTGATCCTTTTGCTTTTCTGTTGAAAAAGCCAGGGAGGAAGTATAATGCCTATTTGTTTCTGATCTTTGCTGGCAGACATTTTATTTCATCTTAAAACAGCTATGTTTACATTCTCAGCTTTTTTATTCCAAACACAACAGAGGCAAAAGAGTTAAAATTCCTTGTCGAAATCTTTCTTGGGCCCAGGGAGATAGCTCAGTAGAATAAGCACTTGACTGGCAAGCACAGAGTCCTGAGTTCAATCTCCAGTACTGTAAAAATAAGAGAGAAATCTTTCTTGAATTTTGTCCAACAAAATTAACTTCATAAAATTTTGTTGAGCCTTTGATCATACTAATTCTGTTCATTTGTACACAACACTTTGGATAAAATAAAGGTACAATCTTTCTCTTAAGGCACATTCTTTCAAACTGACAAAATATCTTCATTAATTTCTTTGAATAGCTTCAGAATTATTGGCTTCTTTAATAAAGAAAAAGTAGTAGCTTGATGTATTTCTTCCTTTCTGTTTACTGTTGTTTGTTAAAATTGAAATTGTACAATTTACTTTCTAATTTATTATCTCTTCTCTATCCTGTGTTCTTTCTTCCCACAAATTCCTATGCTCTACAGAAATTACAGTTTTCTGTACTGATAACCAATGATAACTGTAGGTATTTCGATATGACACTGTTTCCAAAATCCTCCCACGCAGTTTCTCACATGAGTTTTATAAACTCCATGAGGAAGCCTGATTTAGGAATATTATGTGCATGTTATACCTGAGACAACACACACCTGAGATTAAGTGATTTGTCATAGAGCAACAAAGTAGAAATGGATTACAAAGTCTGGAAGTCATACTACGTAGTGGTCCCCTGCTCCCCGTGACAGAGAAGCCTGAATGAACCAGCACAGAATTTCAGAAATACCTGAGTGTCAAACCTATCATGTGCTAGCTTTATTAACTCACGGGAAAATGTGTTTTATTTTACTCTTCCCAACACTTCTGCCCCACTATTTCTTACTACCATCTCTCCTTTATTTTACCTTTTAATTAACTTGTATATTGAGTTCTAATAGAAGACAAACCATGTTATATTTAACTTTATCTGTTTGACTTCACTCACTATTATGACCTCAAGATCCATACAGTTACCTGTGAGTGACATGATTTCAGTTTTCTTTATGGCTAAATATTATCACACTGTACAAACACATCAAATTTCTTTATCCATTTATCTGCTAATGGGTGCTTGTACTATTAACGGAGCTTTGGAAATGTGAATTTTACTGCTGCAAACATGGGTATATGGGTACGCATGTATCCCAATAGCGTGATATCTTTTCTTTCATGGAAATGTACCCAGTAAAGTGCAGCTGGGTCAGATGGGAATTTCTATCTTTACTTTCTTTGAGGACTCTCTCTACTGAAGAAAGCCAATTTCTTGTTAGCAGGGCAGAAAGCTAGGGTGGAACACAGAGACTGGGTGCTATTTGTCCAAGTCACTGCATGATAGACCTCCACAATATTCCACAATAGTCATCCATTTTGAAGATAGTACATGGTGTAAACAGTTTTTGAATGTACAAATTTCATATGTAAAGGCCCACAGAAGAGGTTTTCTGGTTTTTTGTTGTTGTTGTTGTTTGTTTGCCTTTTTGAGATAGGGGTTCACTAGACCATGCAGGCTGGCCTTGAACTCACTTGGTAGGGCAGGCTGATCTCAAACTCACAGCGATCCTCATGTCTCAGCCTTCCAAGTGTGGGAGTAAAAGCGTGCACCACAATGCCAGGTCAAGGGTCCCTGTCAGCTGTAGCAAGCATAAGTAGTATGCTATTGCTGAGCCTGGTGTTAAAGAGTGTATAGCAGACCATTGATCAGGAATTGAGTCCCAGCAAAGCAAACCAACGTGGAGTCATTTATGCTACTATTTCGCACCACCGGAAGTTAGCGTTTATCCACCTCTCGGATATCTGGAGAAAGCAAAACAATGGCCAAATCCCCAACAGACACATTTTATCTGGCACAATAAGAAGTCCACTTTGCTTTAATTCTTATGAGCAAAGTGGCCGGATGGAACCCAGGGGGATTCAATCCTCTTCTTGCACTCTGCTCCTGTGTTCCTCATCCCTCCTCCACCCAGCACACCGACTTCCTCTGCTGAGCTCCTTGGAGCATGTGTTGCTTCACAGGAGATGATATTGCCTATTCCTAGGACTGTGAGTAAAAGCTAATCAGTTCTTCAAAGTAAATTGATTGTAATTCTGTTTCTGACAGTCATCATCAATTCTTAATTCAGAGCTGAGTCTCTCAGAAATACTGAGACAACAAAGGGAAGGATCAGCCCGTTTGTTTTTTAGTTTTAAGAACATTTCGTGGGAAAAGTTCTCATCCCTGGGTTAGCCCTAGGACTGAAACATTTAAATTCAATATAAGAGGAGTACACCTGTGTAAGGTGAGAGGTAATTGAATGCTACAACTGCTTGATAGACAAGCAGGATGTTCTGGTTTGTATAAATGTCCCTCCAAAGCCCTTGTGTGAAAGATCTCAATGCCCAGTAGATACTTATACACAGGAAGGACTGCACTTTGCATCATGGGACCTAGTGGGACATGTGGGTTCACTGAGGAGGTGTCCGTAAAACAGGTTGGGGGACAGTGGCCTCTTTCCTCTTCTCTTTGCTTCCCAGCGCCTACCAAATGAGCTGTTTGTTCCACCATGAACCTCCTGCTGTGATAGCCAAATTGCCGGTGGCATCAAGCACTGCAACCAATCAAGTGGACACTCGATCCTCCGAAAATAGAAGCCAAAATAAACCTTTCCTCTTCAAAGCTGATTACCTCTGATATTTTATCAGAGTTGCAGAAATGTGACTCATCTAGAAGTTTTTAAACATACAAAGCACACACTAACCAATTCCAGAAAAGTCAAATATATGGTACTGAGATTCAGTACTGGGGAGTGCTATGACTACATTGTTTGTGCTTCCAAGATCTTTCTCTTCAATTCTAATCCCCAAAGTACTGCTATTAGAACTCAGGACCTTTGCAGACTCTGCATATCATGAGGGTTCCAAACAGGATTATTGGTTTTTTTCTTGTTCGCTGTGGCTCTGTGAAGCAAACCCGGGGCCATCACACTGAGCTACATCCTTATCTTCCTTTTCCTTTATATTGTAAAACCCTGGTTTGCTAACTCCCTAAGATGTGCAGGCAGGGATTAAACTTGCTGTCCTCCAGCTCCTGCTTCCCAGGGTGCCAGAGTGGCAGGTGTACATCACCACGTCCAACTCAAGTAGGTGGGTAAGCGATTATTACTTTTACGAAGGAAGTCTCAGAGGATGCCTTTCTCTTGCCACCATGTGAGAACACAGAAGAAGATCTGGGAGCCCAGCAGAGTCATTAACCCATCGAATCTTGAGGATAGCCTCCAGAACAGTAAGAAATAAATTTCTGTTCATATGCCCCTGCTTTATGGTAATTTCTGAAGGAATAAAGATATGGACAGATGAAAGAAAGGACCTACTGAAAGAGGGAACTAAGAGAGGCTTTGGTAGGAAGCTAATGATAAGAAACAAATAACAAACAAGTGTAACCAAATTCCCATAAGTATAGCTTAATGCTAACTGTTATTATGCTCAGTATTTTCATCTGTAAACTTCAAATTGTTACTAACTCTAAATGAGGGTTTGAAATTTTTTTTAAAAGTGTTCCACTCTGTGTTCTCTATAACATTCAATACATGCAATGCATACATTTTCATATGCTTTGCTTGAAATATTATAAAATTCAGACTATTCTAGAATTTAGAATTCTTCTGGCGGAAACCTTCTTACTTATAGTTTATGTCTTTAAATAAACAGCATTTTTAAGTAAAACCAATTCATTCAGCTAAGAGGTTGAGTTTTCTACCTGTATGGAGTCATTATCAGCTTTCGCATAGAGCTCTCAGCTCCCTAAAGTTCAAGGTCATGTCGGTCTCTTTCAAAATTCAACTTCCCTGTCCAAAGTAATCCTTTAACATAGATATATACTTGTTGGCTGGTGTTTGAATCAATAATAGACAATTATATTTATAAATAAGAAAATGCCCATCTATTATTAGTCAAAACATTGAATAGCAGACTGAAATTTTAAGTCTCATGAAATCAAATTCTGCATCAGTGTTTCTGGCTATTTCAAAACCAACCAACGTGAACCAATAGTAATAAAAACAAAAATGACCTATGTTGTGAGGTAATAGAAAGATTCTAACAACAAATTAGACTTCTATGCCCAAGTGATAGCCTAGAGTTTATATGTGAGTATGTATTATTCAGAGTTTCCTTCTCCATTCTAATTTAATTCATCCTGCACAGGATTGAGCACCAAAAAATACAGTTTCTTGTGTGTTGAATTAAAGTGACAACTGCATAAGCTCAAGCGTAACTGTTGCTGCAAGCTGCAATTTACCTACTCTATAATGTCAATGAGGCATCTGGTTCCCACTCTGTCACTTTTCCCCCGGGGCTTCAAAATGAAAGTTATAGAGGAAAAAGTGGTCATTATATACATATGGCTAGAACACAAAGTACGCTACGTAGGCTTTGAAACATATTTCTGCAATTTGATAAATGGCCTATAATTCAATAATAGCCATCAAAACTTTATTAGTTTCATTACAGTATGGCTACAAATGAGCTTGTTTCCTACCAAATCACTTATATCCACATTTCCCACTATTGCAGTGGTAGTTATTAATGTAATGTCGATAGTCTTTCTCTATAATTATATTAGAAAAGTTCAGACCATACCTATGGCTAACTAATATTTTTAACAGAAGACGACATTTTTTTTGTCATACAACCTTCCCTTTCATAGAAAATTGAAGCTTTCTTTGCATTGTTTCATTTTATCTAACACCAAGGTAGGTAAATTCATTTTCATAGGTTCATTTTTAATAGAGAACTATCAGCTTACATTTCTTCCCTGGTCCTTAACCGCCTTACACACAGTTAGATAGATTCAATGATTATATTTTAACAGTGTTGGGAGGATGCAGCAGGATCAGGTAAAATATCATAAAGCATGCTTAGTTTATCTTGCAAGTTTTGTTATTTACTCTCAGAACTATATATAGTTTGGATACTAAATAAATATAAAATTATTTACAATAGAAAAATTTTTTCTTTACAATCAAGATTCACAAATGTTTCTTTGGTAATATTTAATAAAAATAGCAATCTAGAAAATTCTATTAAAATTTACACGATGATATCATGTATCCTATTTATTTATTTATTTGTTTGGTGGAACTGGGGTTTAAACTCATGCCCTCGCACTTGCCAGTGAAGCGCTTATTCTACTGAGCCATCACCCCAGCCCCATGAGAGATAAATTGACCAGAACACTGTTATATGTTTGCTTTCCTATCAGCATATCCAGATGATCATATAAAATCCCTAAAAGTATAGATCTTTCAAATAAACTTAAAGGTCCCTAAACAATGAGTAGAAACCAACTTTTACTGTAATTTGTCCATCTGTAAAACTTCTATTGCAAGTAACATAGAACAGAAACACAAAAAACACAAAAGTAATGAATAATATAACTTACTGTTAGAGAAATACCTTTGGGCAAAATATATATTTGCATGTTTCTGTCATTGTTGTTATGAATTATAAAGCTGACTTTTGTGTATTAGACTAGTTTGGGTAGAAAATAATTAATTAAAAAACATTAATTAGAAATAGTTGCATTGTTTTCATTAAGTGTAGAGGGTGGGCTTTTGACTACAAGTTTATTTAGGGCTAGATTGACATTGAATTCGAAATGAAGGAAATGTGACAGTCTAGAAAGGATTATTTTCCTACTGCATTATTATTGTTATTATTTGGTACCAAGGACCGAACTCAGGACCTATAACTTGCCAGGCATGTGCTTATGTCTCTGAGCTCTCTCCATAGGCTACTATTGTATATATTATATCCACTATATTGTTTCTTTGATGGTGTACAACCCTCTATAGTCTGTCTTTTAGCTAGACAATCACAGATTTGGAAAAAGAAAATAAAATCTCCATTTAAAAGAGATTGTTGTGCAAATTAACAGATACTAGATTATTCAAAATTGAATCCTGTTGCTGCAGTGTGCGATGATGGTGACTTTTCAGCTTTGGTTCTGCTTCTTCAACAATTCTAGCTCTGATTTTAAAATCAAAATGTATTTTCTTCACAAGTTTCCTCCTTTCTCCCAGCAATAGTCCACATGGAAAACTATGATTCATGGTAATAGACCCCTTGGTTATTGTCGCCCTTGGGGAATTTTGTTTCTTATTGCTGATCAATTTGGTCATTTCTCTCCTTCAAGAACAGAACAAATGAATGATGCTTCATTAAAAGAAAAAACTGTATATCACAGTCTTTTTTAGTCAATTTATTAACTTTCTGGTTGAATTGCATTGCATTTATTGAAGTTCATGAGATGTCCAAAGGTTAGAAGGTTTTGATGAGCCTGCTAATCTTAAGGATGTAATGGTCCATGCTGTTTTCTTTGAACCCATTATGATTCATTTCATGCATGTTTTGAAAAGACTTCTTTTGACCTTCTTGATGTTGCTAGTTCAGTCTAGCAAACATCTACATCAGAAAAACTGAATTATATTAAGCTGCGTTAATTAGTTTGTGTTTGCATTTATAATTTTTCATCCTTTGTACGGAGTTTGTGTGTGTATACGATACAGCTTCATTCCTGTGCTTACCTGCTTTCGCTTCTGCATCTCTCAATTCCCGTCCCATTTGAAAATGCTTTATCTCCATACTCCTATTATCTGTCACTTTTTGTTCTTTACTCATAATTTGGATTTCTTGGGGATTTTTGTGTGTGTTTAGGACAGACTGTACAGGGTATACAGGGTCTCACTGTGTACATCGGACTCTAGTGATCCTTCTGTTTACAGCCTCCCAAGTGCTGGATTTGTAGGTGTGCACCACCACACCCAGTCTCAATCACCTTCTCAGCGTGCCCTGGGGGCTAGGGCTGCACAACAGGCCCAGAGATCGAACTCCCAGCCCCTGCCCCTGCCTAACCAGCCACTTTTATCCACTGAGCTATTTGGCCATAATTTGGCCAAATCCATAATTTGGATTTCTTGTATAAGAGAAAATACAGGATGCTTAAAGTTTTGCATCTGATATTCTAACATTAACACTATGATCTCAATGTGCACCAACTTTTTTTTTTTTTTTACAAACAATTCAAACATATCTTTCTTTATAGCATAGTAGTACTTCAGTGGGCATAAATTTGATAAAACAACATTTCTTGTTGCACAGTGTTTATATTTAGATGTGATTTATGCATTAATGATGAAGAGGTTTTAAGATACAGATGTGGTTCAGGACTCTGGTTACGGCTTAGTGATACGCAGTCCTAGATATAAAACACAACTTATTGCCCACATCTATAGAGAACCAAAAGCCCTACCTTACCTTGGCCTGAAGTAAATGGTAGCCATCCAACTTTCTCAAGCTTTGTGAAATTAACTCTTCACCAAGTATAATAAATGATAAAAAAATGTCAACACACTACCCAAAACAATATCCCCACACTAATCGTCCATGAGTCTGCATACAACAGACATGACTTGAGATGTATTAAATCATTTTGCTTTAAATGTGCCCACTTAGTGAATGTATGCATCTTTCTGTGTATTCATAAGCATTTCTTTTTTTAAGTAAACAAATTTGGCTGAGTAGACATACATTCCTGGTCTTGTCAGAGAATTTTAGTTTACTCAGGTTGTTTCAACTTAGCTTCAGGTACCGCGCTGTACTGCATCTGGTGCTTCACAATTCCCTGTTCAGTAGAAGAACAAGAGAGTGTTTACAGTAAAATATTCAGAAATTGTCAGCACATCTGTTATTACTGCCCCCAGGGCCACATTCATTTAAAACTCTTACTTTCCAGACATTTTTCTGTTTTCAAATATCTACTGTGCTTTGATCTGGCACAGAACCGATCAAGCTGCCTTTTATAACCCGGCTTCACCTGCTTCTGCAGGTGCAGGAGCGGAGAGAGGGCACTTGCAGGATGGAGGAAAAAGCTACCTGGGTTTTGACTAGAGCCAGTCATTTCCTCCCAGCCGCCCAGCAGGCAGCTTTGGGGCAGTTTTCATGGAGCACATGAGTGGGATTTTTCTCTTTCGGATCAGAACGGCTTCACTGAGGGTGCAAGCGGCTTGTGGAACACATTTTTCAGATGCGGCATCCACAACAAAGAGAACAGCCATGTTAAGAGAATGTGGAAAACTGGGTTTCATTTTTGCAGTAGTGCAAAGTCATGCTGTGTACTAACTTCATTGTATGTGAACTTATTTTTATGGATAGGAAAATGTTTTGACTAGCCTGTGAACTTACTTTGGAATACTTTGTCTATACATTTTTAAATTTGATATTTGCTGAGGCCATGTATTGGATAATAATTGCAGTACAATGAGGCTGCCATATTTGGTTGGTATTTAATCCACAACAAGCGCAGTTGCTCCTCATATAAAGCACACTTCCACTGGCTCACAGAACACCACATATCTGTAGCCAGTGTCCTGCATTGGCTGTCTGTTCCCTCCCACCTACACCTCTGCATTTTTTATGAGTCAGCAGTATTGCCCAACAACCCACAAGTGGAACTTTCTGTACAATCAGGTAAGCTTATTGCTTTTGTATAAACTGACAAAATAGCACAGTTTGCTTGATAGTTCTGATTTTTAAATACTCAAGTGATTTGAAGAGCCCAATAAGGCACAAAATTATAACTCTCAAAATCATTATGAAAGTAAAGTGTCAACAATGAAAAGGCAAACTATTTGATAAAAGTGAATTCAGGATATACAGACCTGTAGTTTTGTTGTACTAGCCACATTCTGCTGTCGTCAAATTCAAACTAATTGCAATAAAACTTTAAAAGTACACTTCTCAAGTTGCTCTATTATGTATAGCTATGGACAGGGAATGCTTACAAATTTAATAGCACAGATGCAAGACACATCTATCATGGCTTTGGGTTCTTGCCATGGGAACAATATAACAAAGGACACATTTTATAATATTTTATAATAAATCACCCAAAGAATTATATACAAGTACAGAGAACATATCCACCCACTAAGAATCCAGCTGAGGGCCTAGAGCTCATAACAATGTCTCCCACAAGTTTGGTTGGAGGCCTAGAGCTCACAATAAAGTCTTATGAAGTCGTGCTTCATGGATCTATGCTGAAAGATCCTAAAGATCAGTGGTGGAAGCTAGAAAGTCTATGCTAGAGGGATGGAGGATCTGTGCTAGCAGGATGAGGAATTGGAAGTAGAGCCAGGAAGAAATGCTCAAAGTAAGCAACAGAACTCCCCCCAAAGTACCACAGCCATGCCATCCTCAGCAACAGTAAGGTCCTGGGATCCTCCAGTGATAAGGAAGGCTGAGTTCCCATCAGGAAACCCAATGAGACAATCTTCTTCCTGAGGCTGAGCAGTGTACCATCTTCCCTCCCAAGGACAGGAAGATGAGGACCCAAGCTTTTCCAAAGTTCATCGGACAAGCCAGCATGACAAGGTCCTCCAGCAGAACAGCCCAAGAGAACTGGCAGCTTCCAGCAGCTCCAATGCTTCTCCAAACAGCATCCCGAACAGTGTTCTGGCAGCTTCTCCTGTTCTGCCTTTATGCTGCTGGCAACAGCCCTCAGGTGGGCCTCCCGCACCCAGCACCATGCTAGTTTAATTCAGCAGAGCATAGTAAATTGACCATCATTTAGAAATCTACCACAGCATCCTTCAAGTCAGAAATTTCTATCGGACAATCTAGTAGAAATTCTGTACAAACATATTTCTAATTGTGTAATGTTTACTGCAAATTAAATAAATAAAAGCCAAAAACTAAAATAATAGCATTTTTATATTTTAAGCCAAAAAGACTGATGTATAGAAAGTTGCATTTCTTGTTATATAGGTCTTCCTTTATCTTGGTCTTAACTATCCAGCAGAACGAATAAAAAAGAGGTATTTAAAGTAAAGCCATATTAACATGCTGAGCTGTGAAAGGCTCAAGTTAACAATTTCTGACATTGCTAGTCCTACAAATAAACCACTATTATTATGGATTACTGGACTATATTGGATTATTTTGCTGAATTCACCCACCAACAATGTTTAATTGCAGTGGAATACCCATCTCTGACAAAACTAAACAAAAAAGCGATACAAATGAAGGACCATTTTGTATCTGAATATAAAAAATACTTTTACAGCTACTTTTTCTTAATTCAATGAGAAGAAAGATTTGTCCTAATAGTGCTTGGACAGAACATCATGTCTGCATCTTAGTCATTAAACATCTGTGGTCATGAGGAAGGTGCTTGTACTATGCCTCTTCCACCAATGTCCTCTGGAACTTCGAGCAAATAACTTGAGCTCTCCAAGGTTTGTTTCATTATGAAATGGTCACATAGCACAACGGAGATTATACGGCTATTCTGAAGTCTAGATGAGTTAATTCTATCAGGATGGTTCTGTTAATACCTGACACATGAGATGAGATGCATCTTAAAACATAGTGCTAATGGTTATCCAAGTGGTGGGCATGTTGTGAGATAACTTGCCAATTGTGTTTTATTTATTCACCTCCAATGAATTGTTTTTGATAATTTAGACAAAAAAGACATCTCATGGGACTATAATGAATTGCTGTTGAATGTGATGAGTAACTAATTTCTCTGACTTCAAATTTTATGTCCCTATAACCTGCCTATGCTACAGTTCCCTTCACAAAATACTCAAAATATTCTACCTATGTGATTAATTTCTCAAGTATTGCTAATTTTCAGATCCTGTCAATGATAAGCACCTTAGCAAAATGCCATGACAATGTGGATGCCCAGTGGAAAAATTTTGATTGATCGATACAATTAGTAAAACATCTCAGTTAGATTCTTTTATTTATTTTTCTTTATTTAGGGAAGGGTTTACAGGGTTTCATTACATAGATCAGACTCATAGTGATTCTCCTGTTTTCAGGCTTCCAAGTGCTGGGATAACAGGCTTGCACCACCACTCCCAGTCTCAATTGTGGTCTTAGCGTGTCCCGGGGTTGGGGATGGCCCGGCACACCAGCGATCAATCGCTTTGCCTAAGCAGGCACTTTAGTCCACTGAGCTATCTGATGGCCCTCAGGTAAGTTCTGGAAAAAGAGAAAGTCACAATGTGGTTTCTTCAATGAAGCATTATCAATGAGTTTATATAAGCCTACTTTAAGAAAGTGTAAAGGGAGTTGAACCCACATATCCTATCTTCACTTTAATTTTTTTTAACTAGGTATACTACACAATTATTTCATGCCAAAAAAGCAGTGAAAGAAGAGTTAAGAAGCTAGAAAAACTACTATAATAGAAAAAAGCTAAATATATTAGGCGATGCATGTATCAGTACAGAGTTTAAGGAATATGGAATTAACATTATATTAGAGAGATAGTGCTTGGGTTAATGAAAGAAGAATCATTTGATATAAACGCAAAAAGAGCCTGCCTGACAAGCACAAGGATACCGGGTTTCATCTCCATTGTCACATGTCATGCTGGCCCATGCTGTGCCAGCCACCGAAACTGGGCTTGATGCTGCATGCCTGTTATCCCAGTGCTGGGGAGGCAGGAACAGGAGGACCACTACAAGTTTATGTTGTATAGCTGGAGCCCAAACCAAGTGAATAAATAAATATTTTTCAATTATAAAATGGGATGGGGAGATGGCTCAGTGGAATAAGCGCTTACCTGGCAAGTGCAAGGGCCTGAGTTCAATCCCCGGTTCTGCCAAAAAAAAATAAAATAAAATAAAAACTTTTTTTAAAAAAGCATGCATGCAAAAAAGGAATAAAATAAGGAGAACTGGAAGACGTATGAAAAACTGTCTCCTCTACCTTTGTTTGTTCAGTGGTACGAGGGATGGAACTCAGGATCTTGTGCTTGCAGGCAAGCATTTATTCCACTGAGGTATTTCCTCGGACCTTTTTTAAAATTGTTTTTTAAAAAATATATTTAGTACAAGGTATACAGGGTCTATCATAGTGATCCGTTTCCAGCCTCTCTGAGTCTGCCAAAGCAGGCACATTAATCCGCTCAGCTACGTTTTAGAGGAACAAGGTTTTCCTTGGTGATTTAGCACTTTTTGTATTTGTCTGCATTTCAGAGACTAGAATTTGGCAAACTGCATTTCTCAGATGGTAAAAATTGCATGATTGAGTTTTTGTCAGTAAGACACATTCCTAGGAAATTGTATAGAGAGGGTTTTCAGTGTGTTTCTGTGGTAGGAAAGCCCCGATTGGACCGTACCAGCCACGGGGCAGACAGCTGTGGATTCTATCACCTTTAATGTAGAGGAGACTAGACATAGGTAGTAGGACCCACACCTTCCTGAATAATACCGCTTTATCTTTTCAGCAAGGTTGTGCCCTAATTATTATATTTCTTTAGTTGAAATATCTAAACCAATTTCTATTTTGTTAGTGAACCTATGATGATAGGCATAGACCAAAGCAAAAGAAAAAACATTTGTAAGTAAAAAAGTTAGATCATGTCTTGGGGAAATAAATGATTTTAGTTTCTAAGGCAATAGAAATAGAAGTGAACTTTGTAATTGTCTTAAGTAGAGATTGTGAGGATCAGCTGTTAAATTTGCAATTCAGTAATTTGTGGGAGTGTGTGGCATCTCTGGCAATTTGTTTTAGACCTCTGTTAGAACAAGTAATTCGCACAGAGATTTATGCCTCATAATTTTGAAGTTTGAAAAACTAAGACTCATCAGAACTGTAGTTAATACCACAAAACTTGAATATGTTCAGAAAAATGCAGAAGAAGAGATGAAAAATTAATGCCCATGACTTACCTCAATGAATTTATGTACTAATCCATGAACACAATATCTGAAAAGTGCTGCAAATGGATTGTGGTCCTACATTTAAAGGTAAATAAGGGTCAAATGCAAAGACAAAAATTTTTAAATATGTGAAATGAAATCCCTAGCTAATATACACCATGGTCTTATCAAAACGAAGTGAAAGCATTCTATAAATGTTGCTTTCCTAGTAAACAGTGGTAACTACTAATTAACATTTGCTATTTGAGAAATTTTAGTAGAGCTTAGAATAAAAATGTAATGCCATTCAAAATACCGGAGTGGAAAATCAGAACAAAGAGCACTCAAGCTCGGGCTCTAGCTCAGTGGCACAGCGCCTGCCTAGCAAGCTCAAGTTCCTAAGTTTGATCTCCGGTACCAAGAAAAACAAAACAAAGATCATTCATTCAACCTTTCCAATAAAAGACAGAAAAACTACTAGAAAAGCAAGGAGCAAGTTACGTCAAATGGGAGAGGTAGAGTAGACATTAGCTGGGGTAAATACCTGTGAATGCTCCTGTGATTTGGATTTTATATGACCCTTAAGGTCCATGAGCTAAAGGTTCCATCCTCTGTAGTGGGAAGACAGCACTGGCTCCTTCCTATGGTCCACTTCACTCATGAAGAGAGGAGTTCTGCTCTGCCAAACTGTAGTGAATGAAATTAATGCTCTTGTAAAACAGGCCCAAGGGATAGGCTCCCAGTTTGACTGGGTGAAGACACAACCACAAGCCTTGATCTGTAAATCAGTAAATTTGCATTACCCAGAATACATCAGCCAGTGACTAGAACTTGGCCGCCTAGACTCCTAGACTGTGAGAAACGGGTCTCATAACAATTTATGCTCTCTTATTTTGTTATAGGAATCTGGATAGATGAAGAACCAATGTTTCTGACAGGGTTCAGTGTGAGAAAAAATACTATGCAAAGTATGCTCTAAAAATTTTCTTCTAAGAGCTGGCAAATAGCTCAGCAGATTAAAGTGCCTGCAAGCAGACTCAGAGGCCAGGGGTTCAATCCCTGGTTCTGCTGTGTCGGCCCCGCCCCCAGGGCGTGCTGAGACTGCTATTGAGACTAGACATAGTGGCACACGCCTGTAATCCCAGCTCTTGGGAGGCTGTAAGCATGTGGATCACTACAAGTTTAATCTAGTAGTGAGACCCTGAACACCCTGTAGACCTTTCTTTAAAATACAAAACAAAACATAACAAAAAAAATTCTTCTAAACATTAGCCAAATTACACTTAAAGTTAATATATAAAATCTTCATAAAACTATCAAAAATGTTTATAATGTTTTATTTAGAAATACATACAGACACCCAGATATATTTTAGAGGTACTTTTTTTGAACATTGTTTTATTCTTCCTCAATGAATTTAAGAACTCACACTTTAAAAATATATCATTGGCCAGGGAGATGGCTCAGTAGAATAAGTGCTTGCCTGGCAAGCACAAGGGACTGAGTACAATNGCAAGCACAAGGGACTGAGTGCAATTTCTGGTTCTGCAAAAAAGTAAAAATTAAAAAAAATGCATCATTGAACCACCCCAAAGAAGAGCTTGAAATATTAATATATTCTTGTCAGTATTTCTTAGTGAGGTAACTGCTATGCAAATGTAAAAATATGAATCTTTCTGAAAGTCTTTTTTGGAAATATATTTTCTCATTTAAAATTTCAAATTTTGGGCCTAGGGAGATAGGTTGGTAGTCTAAGCACCTGCCCACTTTGGCAAGCACAAGAGCACAGGTTCCATCTCCAGTACTGTATGTTGTGCCACCCTGGAACTCTGGGTGCACCTTATAGGCTCTGAAACAGGGCATGGTGGTACAGGCCTGTAATCCCAGCGCTGGAGAGGCTGAGTCCAAGACCAAGCTGAGGGACCTGTATGAGTCCACGCTGTGTAGTGAGACACTATACCAAATACACTGAAGTGATTGGGTTTTTGTTTTTTGTTTTGTTTTGTTTTGTTTTGGTGGAACTGGGGATTGAACTCAGACCCTTGCACTTGCCAGGCAAGCACTTATCCTACTGAGCCATCTCCCCTGCCCCTGAGACACTATACCAAATAAATTTTTTTTTAATCAAATTTTTCTAACAGTCCAACTCTTGATTATGACTTGAAATATACAGTTATGGACAAGAAAGTATTTACTAGTGTGTTCAATCTAGTCCTGTTTATAATTAGGAACCACTGAAAGAAGCTTAACTGTCTATGTAGTGATGCTTAGACAAACTATCCCACATGCTTCTGCAGCAGTTTTGAATGTGAAATAAGTGAAAGATCTCCAAGGTATGTACAGCAGTCTGTTTCATACAGTTTAACCACTATTTAATTTAATATAGGTACATAATGCATTGATATGTGTAAGTGGATGGAAAATTTTTCAATGGGCAAACACCAACATTATAGCGATCACTTCATCCGTCATGTGATCTTGTAGAGTAGAGGAAGGTCAGTACAGAAAAAGAGGACAAGAAATTTAGGCTCAGATAAGAGCTGCTTAGAATACTTGAATTTTTCCAAAGGAAGAATTCAGTCATATATTAATGAAAATTCAAGAATGTATAATTTGGGGCATTTGCAAAGAAATTGAGTGTAAACAAAAAGTACTTGCGAGATACTAAGTAGAAATACAAAATGTGACATAAAGTTGGTATATTTCAGGTGTTTTAATGAACTTTTAGTTAACTAGAATGAGAAATATAATACCTGGTTTTAAAGGATTTTGAGAATTGAGGTTCATATAGCTATCAAAAGAAATGTTTTCTTTTTTATATAAGGACGTTATAATAGAATGGTTAAATTTCAAAATAGCTTCTATAGTGTCATCAATTAGGCATTAAAACCATCAATTTTCAGATTGTATTATACAATGGACAGTCATGTAGAAATAACCAGCACTGTCCCAGCATTTGGGTTCTGTGGTACTAGTGAAGCAGCAAAAGCAAACTCAGATACCTGCCGGAGAATTCATCCCTTCATGTGCTTGTGAAAGACCGCTGTAGCTTACCATTATGAGCACGTGTCATTCTTTGCTTATTTTCAAGTATGATATGACTTTTTTAATGAAATCACAAAAACCTAAAAGAAACAACCCCTATCATTAAAGCAATGACTAAAACAGATATTATTTTAATCATTTTAGTCGTGTCATTCCATTCTGAAACCTGCAATGGAAAGGATGGAAAAGATTGTTGAGATGAAACATATTCATTGTAGAAAGAGAGGGACAAAGTTCTCTGGAGTTAGAACCTAAATCATGATACAGCAAAATCTTCACTCAAATGCGGCCAAGAATGTAACACAGGAAAGACTAAAATCAATCGATCAGGACAAGGCTGTCATTAGCAACTCCTGAGCAATCCCAGTCTTGAGGATTGTTGTTGCTACTGAATTTATTCTGTGTAGTACTTTAGATTATATGTTTTCACACCAAAAGTAGTTATATGCAAAATTTCTGTAGGCAGTTGTATGATTTAGGTATCTATGTGTAGATTTGAAATATTTTTCTGCCATAATCATAGCATCACAGATTCTTCCAATCATAGTTAAAGCTCAATAAGTTCAAATTTTCAATCCAACCAAGAACCAACTGTTTGCTAGGAACATGGCTTAAGACACTATCTTAAAAGTCCCAGGTAATATACATATAAAAAAATTAAACATTCTTTGTAAGTGGTGGTGATAACAGCCCATCATCTCAGGACTCTAAGAGGCGAATGTAGGAATATTCTGAATTTAAGATCAGCCTAGGAGTTTAGAAACACTCTGTCTCAAAATAAATAAATAAAATCTGGGGATATAGTCAGTGAAAAAAAAGGTGCTGGGTTCTATCTCTAGAACAACAAACACACAAAAACAGCAGCAACAAAAAAGGTTTGTGTGTGAGTGTTGCTTGGGGTTTTTGTAAGGGAACAATAGAATACATGAAACATATTCTATAAGATTTTGATAATAGTCACCCAAAGAATCATGTGCAATGGAGAGTGCAGGAAATCTATCCACACACCAAAGACTAAAATATACACCTCAGGGCTTTGATCCCATGAAAATATCCTCTATGAGTCCAGATGAAGACATAGAGTCCATATGATGCCTCCCACAAGTCCAGCCAAAGGCCCAGAGCCCAGGACAATGTCTCATGAGGCCTGTTTCACCTATTTGTGAAGCCCAAAGGTCAGTGGTGGATGCTAGAAAGTCTGTGCCAGCAGGATGGAGGATCTGTGCTAGCAGACTGAGAAATCTGAACTGGAGCCAGGAAGCATGCTCAAGGTAAGAACCACAGCTCCCCCCAAAACATATACAGTCATGCTCAGCAACAGCGAAGCCCTGAGCTCCTCCTAAGATGAAAAAGACCAGATTCCAACCAGGAAAGCTAATGCGGCAAGCTTCTCCAGGAGACTGAGCTGTGTACCATCTTCCCCTCAGAGCCAGGAAGCAAGGCTCAAAGCAAGGGCTGGAGCTCCTCTAAAAGAGAACCATACTCATTCGCAGTGCCAACAAGGTCCCGCACTCCTCCTCTGACTTAACCAAGTTCATCAGGAAAGGCAGCATGACAGGGTGTTCCAGCAGAATAGCCCAAAAAACCCTCTGACAGCTTCCCAACAGCCTTTCTGCTCCAGGTCTTCTTCTTATGCTGCTGGCGACAATCCTCAGGTGACCTCCCACACCCAGCACCACCCCAGTTCCATCAGTCAGGGGTCACAAGCTGGCCACCAGTCGGCGATCGACCACAGTGAGCTATTACTTTCTTACAGTACATACGACAGAGATACAAATCAGAATTTTCCCAGTAAAAGACTTTCTTGTACATTTCTATTGAACTCATTTTGTCTTAATTACTTGAATAGATTTAGTTTAATATACCAATAAAGACTGACTTTGTGGGAAAAATTATTGGAAGACCCTTAAAGCTCCCCAATAATAAGGAAATATAAGCACTTTGCTCTCTCTGATCTTAGTTGAACTTTCCAATATCATCTTTCTTCCTGTTAGAAATCTGGAAAGAAAGAGGAGCAAAGCCAGTTAATAAAAACAGTGAGTCAAATTCCAAGCCAGACCGAGAAAACATAGACTAAAAGATGTTTCCTATGAAAATTGATACAGGGCCTAAAATTAGTCATTAGGGGGTATTTAAAAATATTAAAGCTAATCCCTCCATTATTAAAGAAGCAAAATGAAAGCTCCTCTGAAATTAAAAACAAAAACAAAAACACAACCTTGAAACAGTATTCCTTTCAAGAAATCTAGGATACACATATACATATAAAGAAAAAGTTTCAATTTACACAAATTTGCATCTACTGTTTAAGTATGTAAAACTAATTAATAGAACTGCAAAACGATGTGTTCAGAATTCACATTTAAGGTCATTCAAACACTGAGGTCAAGCAAGGTTACATATTAGGGAATGTGACTTCACCAGAGTATTTTTTTTCCCCAAGCTGGGATCATTTTCTAAATACCTTCCTATAGAATAAGGCTTAGAGCTGATGACTCTACAAAAACAAATGCATCTTCCTAATGTTGCAGGTCAAGCCTCCGTACATTTTCAGTGCGCTTTGTGCTACGGTTCTCATTGACTCTCTTGTCTTGAGCGGGTCTATTACATTATCTGTCTGGTAGCCGAGAAGGCCATCCCTTAAGCTGCCTTAGACCGATCAAGTTTGTGATAGGAAACATCCAGTACTCTAAAAATGGCAAACAACCTTAAGAAGAGAGTTTAAAAACTGTCAGCTCTGCTGTTAAACTTTAGTAGTTTAAGCTGTTTATAAAGAAGACTGAAATAAGAAAGTTTTCTGTTTTAAATAAGATAACCTATGAAGATTTAAAAGGTGCAACATTTTGGATATTATATTTTCACTCCCTGTGTTATGAAGCAACTTTAATAAAAAGAGGCTGTAATCGCAAATCCCATTTAAACTTGCTTCCTAGGATATAGTGACTTACACTATATGATCTGCCTTGATGGATCATGGTTGATCAGGTCATTTGCTGATAAACATATTTTAGAGGATTTTCCTTTCCATTTCCTCCTGAAATTCTTATACTGCAATGGTATGATCTTACAGAGTCTAGTATGACTCCCAACTTTTTTTTTCCACAAGAAATTCTATTTTCTAGAAATACAGCTCATCCTATAAAACTAACTCTGCTATTTAAAGACCTCATTGCTGTCAGATAAAGTGCTAAATATTGAGATAAAAAATGCATTTAATCAAGTAGTCAACTTTTTGAGTTCATAGATTTTGAGATTGGTTGGATTTTTAAGACCACTAAATCACTGGGTAAAAACTTTCTCTTAGAGAGTAAGTTTTGTGTTTCTTCTCCCATACCTTCTGTCGCTTGACCTGGTGTGTAACAGGATCTTTTCTGATTTTTTAAAATTGCTATTTTTCTGTCCATTGTTGACTTTTTTTTTTGCCACAGCACTGCATTTACCTAAATAAGAACCCCTTGAGAAATGCTCAGGAGAGACATACCCAGTGAGCCCGAAGTTCACAGGTTTGCAAGAGCAATCCTTTATCCACTTGTCCTACATGGATAGGACAATGTTTTCTGCTTCCACATCCAGAATATTTCCATTTGTTCTTGCTCTCATCAATGTGTATGGGAAATATTAAGGACACAGTTCAATTCTCCCATATTTTTGTCAGTGTGCATTTTTTTGTTGGTGCATGACGGCTTTACATAATTGTTACACTTTCTGGGAAGACCTTGGTGCATGCACAAAATACATCTCAACTATTTTCCCATTTCTTTTTCCTCTTGTCCCTCCACCTCCATGTCTTGACACCTTGGCATTGGAAGAAAAATATCTACTTTCTTTCTTTCTAATTTTTAAAAAATTTTTTAGTGGAACTGGGGATTGAACTCAGGCCCTTGTGCTTGTCAGGGAGGCGCTTATTCCACGGAGCCATCTCCCCAGCCCCCTGATATCTACTTTCTATTACCTTTCATTGTTCACTTTATACTTTGGATCCTCATTGAAGAGAAGCCTTGCAACTTTTCATCTTGTGTGTTTGATTTTTTTTTAACTTAAGATTATGATCTCAGGGGCCGGCCGGTTAGCTCAGTTATTTAAGCACTTGTTCATGCAAATGCAGTCAGGCGCAGGATACTATGGTTCGATCCCCACCTCCACTTGCCTTACCAGACCCTTAAGGCAGTCTGAGTCAGGCAAAAAAAAAAAAAAGGAAAAAAAAAAGATTATGGCCTCAATGTGCATCCATTTTCCTAAATATAACTTGCTTATCCTTTCCCCCCACCACCCCGGTACTGGAGGTTGAACTCAGGACCTTGCATTTGCCAAACAAGCTCTTATTGTACTAAGTCATCTACCCATTCCCTTGTTTATCCTTATTTATGGAAGAGTAATGCTTCATTATGTTTCAGTACCATATTTTTTCTATTCACCTTTTATAGTCACTTCCAAGAATTAGATAGCATGAACCTACTACTATAAATATGTATACTTATATAGCATGGTAATATAAAATAGTATTTAACTTTTTCTGGAAGATACATAGAGAGGAATAGTTGAGTCAAATGGAATTTCTAGCTTTAGATTTTTGAGGAATCTCCATGATAATTTCTATAGTGAATATATGAGTTTACCTTCCAACAACAATTCAGGTTCCTTTTTTGTGGTGGCATTCCCAAGATTTGTTATTTCTTTCTGGAACAAGATGGAATTTTAGTGCTGTTTTAATTTGTGTTTCTCTGATGCTTAGTGAAGTTGAATATTTTTTTCATGAACTTATCAATCATTTGTACTTAACAGATTTGAATGACTGCTTTATTTCATATCTATCTCAATTTGTTACTCAAGGCTCTGATCACATTCTGTCTCCAATAAAACAAAGTAGCTCATCCCTGACTATCTGACCTCATCTTCTGTTTAACTTACATTAACTATGACCAAAAACAAAGAAATCTCACACTTACTGAACTTGTGTTATTCAATTTTACAGGAGAAAAGGATGAGTTTGTAGGTATTGACAAGAATATGCAAAACATATATGGAGTTAAGGAGTATTAAGAAAGTGTTTGAGATACAAAGAAATAAGTGAAGTTTAAAAAAATTCTGAAACTCATTAAATATGCAAATGCAATGTACGTAGCCCAAAGTTCCTGACTCTGTACATTTGGGGTACAGCTCTAGAATCATTCAAAGTAACCTGAGTGTCATCTGTTACCAAGGCACAATTTCATTTGTAGACATTCAATATAAGACAAACCACTATGCACTCTTCAAATGTACAGGATATGAGGATAATTACTATAACTTATGAAGTTAATATTTTTCTCTTCCATAGATTAGAGACAAAGTTAAAAGGAACTAAAAAGTTATCCACAAGTGTTTTCATAAGCAATTATGGATAATATTGTATATACTATTTGTATAAGAATTGAATTAAAGTTTTTATATGATAAACATTTTTCTTTTAATGACATTAAAATAGATTTTTCTACCAAAAAGATTATGCAATTTTAATAGCTGCTGTCATAAAAATATAATTGCTTTAAATCAGATTGTTCACCAAGCTGGTTATATAAAAGGAACAAGTACAGTCCATTAATAATGTCACAAGACATATAGATTTTTTCCCACTGCTCAAAATTTTACATTTTTGTTGGAATTTATTGTTTTAACTTTGATGTATCTCTTGGACTTTTCATCAATCAGTTACAATTACTATGGTACTCAATATTAAACATCTCCAAACTTAACATTTATTTTTATGTTTTTCTGTTGCATGTGATCTATGCTGGTCTCCTCCAGATCTGTCAATGTGTGGACAGACTAGAACACATCCACAAATTGGGACTCAGTTTGGAACTAAGATATTCTTTCTCACATGAATGGCAGAAGCTCAAGAAAACAAGCCTTATCACATAAGCCAATTTTAAATCTCTATACACGTTAGTCCTTGTTTACATCCAATTGGCCAAAGAGAGTAATGAGCATATGTCCAAAGACATCGACCTGGGAAGCACCCACTGGTTGCAATGACCCTATGGTGAGGATGAAGCCATGCAGACCTTTGGGCCTGAAAAAATATAAAATTAGACAAACACAGCCCTATAGTTTTCTCCCCAGCCCTAAAATTAGATGAACCCATAACTCCAACTACCACATTCCTGGTAAGCAATGTTACACTTCGGAGGAGTTTTCTCATTACCATGTTTATTTCAATGTTATAAATTGAATTTTCTTAGCTCTTCAAATTCTTAAATTTCATTGAAAATCAACTTTGACTATCTAATCCCTGCATCTTTTGCCTAGGTAGTACTTGCCTCCTATACTAACGTTTGTATCAGTTATCTCTTGCAGCACATCTTGAAATTTGTTGCCTAAAATTAGTGCTCTGAGGTGGTAATTATTTTTGTTGGTTTTGTGCCTCAGTAATCAGACTTTGCTCATTTGAGATATCTGTCATTGAGAACCTGGCTGGGAGGGGTAGAGTGTTCAAGTAGGGCTGAGTCACTGTTGCTACATGACTGTCATCTTGGAGGATAGATAAGAAATTAGAATAGGTTTGTGCTCATGAAAGCACTGTGCTAAAGGACAAGCACGTTGCGAACACCTCGAAGCCTAGGATCAGAGTGACACCGGGACACTTCCACTGCATTTCACTGATAAGAGCAAGTCACAAGGTCATTGCCGATTCCAGAGGTAACATTTAGTTTTCTGAATATTGCTTAATCTTAATTTTTGTTCTAAGATTTATATTATATCTTTGACTTACA
>NDGN011552432.1:484-13777 GCA_002564285.1 Tympanoctomys barrerae | reverse complement strand
AGATCTACAAAGTTTGGATTTATCCTGCTGTGCCTGGCTTGGGTCTGGCTGCTGTGCTCAGCTTTTTCTTGCTGCTGCCCTTGGGGGTGAACCTGTTTTACCCCTCTGGTAAGATGTTCTGCTCCTGGATGAGCTGGGTGGCTTTGTTCCCTACTCTCTCTGCAGGGATTGCAGCTGCAGGGTTTCACCCCTGGCCTGTAGTCCAGTCCTGAACTGAGTCTGGAGGGGACAAGGTGGGGTAGGGGGGAGAGGAATCTCTCCCATACACTCAATGGGCCTGGGCTAGGGCTGGATCTGTGGGTTCCCAGAATGTGGCAGAAATTCTCACTGGGCTGGCGGTATGGGGGGGTGCTGTGGAGTGGTGGTTGGGCCCAAGGGGATGGAAGAGGGTCTCACCCACGCTGTGCCTGGGCTGGGACTAGTAGGTCCTGCCGGCGCAGGGTAGCTGGAAGCTCTCCCACACACTCACCGGGCCTGGGCTCGGACTCTATAATGACTTTCACTCAGATGGTTTTGCAAGCTTGTTATTGAGAATCTCTTTGACTCTGCTTAATGGGATCTATTTCTTTCCTGTATTGCTCATTGAAGGATTCCATCATTTTTCTAATCGCCTCTATTTTTTATCTGTGTCTTTTTGAGAAACATTTATTAATTCATTTACTTCAGAGATTATTTCTGATCTGATTTCCTTTATATGTTTCTGCATGTGATTCTTTACTTCAGACACTATTAATTTATAGATTTCTTTTTTATTTCATACGTTGTTTCTGATGTGAGTTCTTCTATGCATTTCTGAAGTTGTTTCTTCACTTTAGACACTATTAATTCAGACATTTCAGCTGTGTGATTCCTAAATTCTGTGCTAGTGTCCTCTGCAGTTGTCCTGGTTGGGCTCAGGGCCTGAGATTGCATTTTGCTCCTTGTCTTTGTCATTTTGTACAGCACTGTCCTCTGACCTTTGGTGTTGAGCTTTGGTGCAGCTATAACCTTAGTACCTACTGAAATTCTGGCACAGATCTATGAAGTTTGAGTTCATCCAGTTGTGCCTGGCTTGGGTCTGGCTGCTGTGGTCAGCTTCTTTGTGCTGCAGCCCTTGGAAGTGAACCTGTTGTGCCCCTCTGGGAAAATGTTCTGCTCCTGGATTAGCTATGTTGTTCTGGCCCCTAGCCTCTCTGCAGGGACTTCAGCTGCAGTTTCTACCCAGGCTTGTATGCCTGGCCTTGGTTAGGTCTGGAGGAGTCCAGAGAGCATAATGGAAGTTTTCACTATAAGCCATGCTTGGCCTGGGTCCAGACAGGTCCAGTGGGCACAGGCAAGTGTGGAAGCTCTCCCACACACTAGCCAGGCCTGGGCTTGTCCTGGATCTGGTGGGGTCCCTATCCCTACAGCACGATGGAAGTTCTCATTTACAAGCTGGGCCTGGTCTGGTCTGGAGGGGTGGAGGGGTGCCAAGAGCATGGCAGAATTTCTCCCTCATGCACTGGGCTTGGGCTGGGTCTGAAGGGGTCCAGTGCGTGCAGGGCCTATTTTTTTCTAAGTCCCCTCACTGTCACCCACCCCCTAGACTATTGTGAGCCCCGTGTGTCATGCGAGTAAGCATGGGTGATTACTGGATCAGTCTACTGATTGCATTGGCACCACCCAAATCCCAGCAGTCTAGATAAGAATGAGGCTCTGTCCCTTTTTGCTATGGCTGCTTTTCTGTCTCTGGTCATAAGTCATTGCCTCTTAACCGTGGGCCATCCTACCTTTGAGTCAGCCAATTATGGACCCAAGCCTCTACAAACTAGAGCTAAATAAACCTTTCTTCCTTTAACTTTGGGTGTTGAGTATTTTGTTTCATCAATCAGAGGGAAGTAACTAAAACACCTATCATGTTTTGCTATGCACAGTAAAATTTGAAAGATGGCAGTCGTCAGATTTGTTTTAGAAAGATATTCATAAAAACTAAGATACTAGGAATATTTTCTCAATTTCCATTCAAGAAACTCTACTTTCTGTTTTACCAAACTCAGCAACACTGTGTGACATCATCGTCTGGCATACACTTTCCAGGTGTGTGCATGTCCCGTGTGTGCTTCCATCTGACGCTTGGTTGCAAGGGTGATGCTGGGGCGACTGGGTCTGTGTGCTCACAGAGAAGACTGTGCGACCCCTGTGCGTCATACGCTCTCCACCACTGTTCTAAACAATGGTGTAGACGCAATAAGCAATAATTTCTTCTTGATACACTGCCATTTTGTTTTAATAAATCTATATGTGGATTATAATGTTGTCTAGTATGCACAACATTCAGCAGCTTTTGAATCAGATTTTATGGAAATCCTGATTGTTCTTTTCACCTATTTTTTTCTACAAAATTGTCAGGTTGAAATATATATTCAGTTCTTATATTGTCAGTACTCGAGTGTTTATTCCTAAAATGCATAACTATAATTTGGGTAGATTTAAAATTATAGAACTGAAAGCATTCATATATACAGTTTTATCCTACCCTTTCATTTTACAAATAAAACAAAAATGGGAAAAAATCATTCAGCTGGTTAGATGTGGGCAGCGCTGCCTTGGGCGGGAGGCACACACTCCTCATCACAGCCCATACATCTTTCCACACCTGTCCATGGATAAAGTGCTGGGCTTGTGACTCATTCTCAGCAAAATGTTCCAGGTGAGTGGTCGACTTTGAAACTGCAACTTCAGCTGAAGTTCTTTGCAGCCCTAGTCTAGCCTTTGACTCCTGAATTTCAGTTCCCATCTTCGTGTTCATCATATTGTCATTTCCACTACAACTGATGTACACAATTAGTGGAAATTACAATATGATGTTGATTATATTGTAATGATACATGTATTGTAATTTATGATAAACATCATATTGTCATTTCCCCAACTGATGTACACATTTCTGTTATATCTATATTTTCCAAACATTCATCTTTTTTCCAAAGCATAAGTATTTCATTAGCAACTTTTTAATTAGCAGCCATGAAGTAGAACTCTGCTTTATATATATTTATACATGAATTGCATTTTATTTGAATAGTTTTGTTCTCAAATTATTTTTGTTTTTGAATTATTTTTAACAATCTCCTAAATAAATGGACATTCTAAAACCTATATTCTGCAAATAAAAGGTGTTTGTATAAATGAAATACTGATAAAAATACAGATCCATAGAGTTTAACAATATAAAAATGTTATTGAACTGAGCATATTCTTAATATATCATTTTCATATATTATATATTTAATATACATTTATATATATTTATATACTTCATATATAATATATTGCATTTTTAGTATATAATTTTCAAAATGCTTTATATAATTTCAGATATTCTCAGACTATGTCAACAGACATTAGCAAGCAAACAAGACTCTAAGGAAACCAAAAAATATGACAAAGAAAATGGAATCCACCAAAGAAAGGATATGAGGCCAACTTTTGCCATTCATTCCACATAAGACTTTTTGTAAGGCTTCTTCCACAATTAAGGGCAGAATTTCAATCTCGGTGGTTACTTCTGTAGATAGCTTGAGGGGTGAAAAGGGAGATGTTGTAATAATTCAGAGTTCCCCGTGGATCCTTGCTGTTCCTGGTAGATTTTGTAAATAGACTGAATTAAACTGTGTAGAAACACTAGATAGAAAAATGATCTTTATTTTCATTCCAGCTTTGTAAGTCAGTTTCTCCATTCCTTGTCATAATAAATAACTTAAAATGAAGAAAGTGGGTTATTGAAATTTCCACGCTCCCCTCAGAGGGAAATGCCTGCTAAACAGGGTAACTGCTGCCCCCTAGTGTCCTGAATAAACATTGACATTTTAAGTATTTCATAGGACTAAAAACCAAGGCTGTTTCTTTTAATTAGTAAGTCTCCTGAAATTAATTAGGTCTCCATTAGATTTGGTGATTGCTTTGTGTTTGGGTAACTGTTGATTGATGATGTAGGATTGGCTACAAAGCCTAGTGTATGATACTTCAGGTTTACTCATGTACCTGTGCATACTAATCATGCAGGCCTCATATATCATACTTGTGTTTATGCCCAAAATTCCTTTGTGAATGTGCTATCAGGGTTTTTCTTGGGCCCAATACTTCTTGTTCTAACTTAGCTTATTAACTCTGCTGTGACTATGTTTTCAAGAATTTACAGAGCCTGGTCCTCCATTTTCCACCCTGTAATTTAGAACTGCTCTCTATCTTAGACATGCCAACAGCACAGATAAAGGAATTTTATCACTTTTAATTTCTTTTTTGGCTTTGTTTTTTTCCTTAAGGTGAATTCTGGTGGGGCTACACTATTAGAAATTCAAGAGTGGTTACCAGTCATGCTCTCTTATCTGTTTTACAAATAGAGAAATAGTGTATATTTAGTATATTTAGCATATCTTCTTAATTTCCCATCTCTTAAAAGAAAAAAAGGGGTCAGGGAGATGGCTCAGTAGAGTAAGTGCTTCCTTGGCAAGCACAAGAGTCTGAGTTCAATCCCTGGTTCCGCTAAATAAATAAATAA
The DNA here is from genome assembly GCA_002564285.1 of Tympanoctomys barrerae. Lineage (NCBI taxonomy): Eukaryota > Metazoa > Chordata > Mammalia > Rodentia > Octodontidae > Tympanoctomys > Tympanoctomys barrerae. The sequence continues at coordinate 9,258 of NDGN011552432.1, read as the reverse complement.
ATAAATAGCACTTCTTTATGTTAGTGCTGGGGTTAGAGTGAACCCACCATTTCACGCCTCCTCCTCCTCCTCAGACTCCTACCTCAGTCTTGTGATTGTGAGTATACCACCTATATAGTTTCATTTGTTGTTTTTTTTTAATTCCACAAACTTAACACTTTGCTTTAAGAGAACTAATATCTTAGTGACTTCTCTTTCATTGCTGAAACAAAACCTTTGCTGAATTAAGGAATTAAAGATGGAAAGGGTCATTTAGCTCAGAGTTTGTGGAGGTTTCATTCCATATTCAGCTGACTCTAAGGCAGAGTGGCACGCGGCAAAGGGCAGCAGGTCATGGCAGTGGACAACAGCAAAAAGCAAGCCTCCTTCCTGCTTTCTACTGTGGGGCTGTCTGCTCCACGGAGGGTGTGATACACCCATAATCACAGCATTAGACCAAGAGTTTGTCATAAATCCTAGAAGCCCGGCACATGAGTGCATGAGGCTCAGTGGACACATCCAGACACAGACCACAACAATTAGCATCTTTCTAAAGACTTCCTTGATTTAGAGCAATTTTATTTGGGAGCTATTAACTTTTATAACTATTTTCTCACAATTGAATTCTGATTGAAAAAGTTATAAATTGTATATTTTGTCTGAATATATAAACACTGATAGAAATCCGCCTACTTTGCCAGTCACGGCATAAATGTGAGTTACTGTACTGCACCCCAAGCAGGAGACTCCCTCGAGCCTAGAGTGGCCCGAACGTGACTGATCCTCACCCCCTTATCTTTATTTTCCCAGTATTCCATTCTTAAGGACAGACTCCGCATGTTCCAGTTCACTTGAGAGACTGAATCAATAGTGGGGCCAGGGAGCCTGGTGTTAGCTCTATACATTTGCCTCCTGGACACCCTCACCTGGGTGCTGGCCATTCTTACCACAGAAGGACTTAGTACAAATGGGGCACTGATCCCCAGTACTAAGAACCCTGTCCTATGAAACAGATGCCTCAGTGTGACTTAAAGCACTGTGCACTTACCCAGCACAGTTCCTGTGAGCCAGGGGTCTAGCTGCACCTGCCCTGACTTCTTTCCTTTCTCTCCTCAAGGAGTTTAAACTGTGGAGAAGTTCAGCTGGGGAAGGGTCTACTTGCAGGTGGAACAGCTGACAGAGGGCACTTTCTCGAGTGCTGCTGAGCCAAGGCCTCACGTGCTCGCTGATGGTCATCTGTTTGTTGCCCTGTGGATCTAACTTGACACCTTGTGTTGTCAGGGTGCAGGAGCCAAGAGCCATCAGAGGACGTCAGTGAGCAGGTAGGGGCTGTAACCTAAGTTAACTTAATCATGGAGATTATTGTCGTTCACTCAAATGAATTTTCAACATATTCGACAGATTTTGTTGGTTAAGAATAAGTTATAGTTTCCGTTTATGTGCAGAGTTCGAATAGGAGCAGGCGGGAATCATGGGAGGCGATGGCTCGTGAGACTGCTTATCAGCCAGAAAGGCACCAAGCTGAGGTGGGACCGTGCATCGGGCACCGAGCTCAATGCCTGGAGCTGAAGCTAGAAGAAAGCAGTGAAGGAGGAGGAATAGAAGGCAGAAGAAGGCAAAGAGAGGGAGGAAGAAGGAGTCCAGCTTTTGCCATTGTCCTGATAAAATTTGTAATCTAGTAGATCAGATTTCAGAAGCTTTAAATTATATGGAAACAATTGACTGGACTATATATTTCCTCTGTTTAAACCCTCATAATTATTTCACATTGCTGTGCAATTAAAATAAAATTTCATACCATGGTTGAGCAGAGCCTGTTGTGTCTAGCCATTTCTATTTGGACTTTGATATTCTCATCTTGTGCTTTAGTTTTCCCCCCTGCTCTATTCACTTTGGTTCCTGTCATCTCCTAAGACATGTGTATGTTTGGAAACATTGTAAAGAAGTCTAAAATATGATGTCATTGAATTTCTACCACTAAAACCTCAATCACCCAAAGAATGCCTAGCTTCAAACCATATCATTTCATATTGTAACCTCTTCAATAAACTAATTGTCAAAATATCCTCATACATAATGAACTGAAGTGAATCGTTTTATAAGACTGTTAGTTGTGCATTAGTTGATTGTTGAAAGAAGTCCTTCAAAGACAAACCTTTTGACTTAAAGATGTATCTTTAAGGGAGTCCCTGGAGTAATGGGAAGTAGTTGAAAGAGTCCCTAAATTAGGTACAGCCTCACTTGTTCATCATTGCGGGTTTTCTGTCTCATCACACTTTTCCTGTATCACATAGTGCCTCCTGATGTGGTTTGTGTCCTGATGCTCCCCCGAAGCCTCATGCAGTCATGGGGGCGCTTCTAGGGTTGCTCTCTGCCATGTTCCTCCCACCTTGGAGTCGGCCGAGTACGGACTGAAACCGCCACAAACTGTGAGCTGAGTAAACCTTCCTTTTTTAGTTCTCGGCACCACACATTTTGTCCCAGAAATGAGAGAAAAGTAACCGAGACATCTGCTTAGTAGGAAAGAGAAGAAATATAGGTTTCAGATGCTGCTCTTTGGAAATTCTTTGCGGCTCATTTCTGAGTACTTAACTGTGTAATTGGTCAGAATCCCATGGGGTTTTGTTGGTGGTGGTGTTTAAAAATGCTTCAGAGTGTAACCTAACTCAAAACTCTATGTTCTGAGTCCAAAGCCTCCGATCTTTCTTATAAAATGAATTTACATATCTCCCCACGCCTTTGCATTCATCTCAGAGTTCACACAAATCAGCACGAAATTCTTAAATTATAAAAACTTATTTTCTTTGCAGTCCATCAAACTATGACCATGAGCCATTTAGGCCTCTGGATATTTGAGGTCTTTCCCTTAAAGTTTCATTCTATTTTGTTACTTTGATATAAAAAAATTTAATCCAAGAATTGTGAATGCATAAAAGAGAAATTTATCTCCCCTCTCTCTTTCTCTCTTTCAAATTTCTCCCCTCCTCCCCCCTCTTAAGTCCCCTCCACCATTCATTGCAGAGGTGATATTTTTGTCACACCTATGTTCAGGATAGGATGCATAAACTTTGAGCAGAACCAGAATCAAAATTATAGGCTCCATCATCCATTTTATAAAGGAACTGGCAAGTCACGCACACACTTGTAGCCCTCTTCCTTTTTCCTATAAGTGTTTATGTTGCAAAGGAATATTTTATAGCTGTCTCTGGTTATAGAAGAACACAGGAAAGGGAAGGGAGTGAGAAGAACGGCTTCATAATTAGCAGGAGGATGCAGGCTGGCTCGGTGTGAATTGCGTGGGCTGCAAAGCCTTCAGCCAAGTGAAAAGTGACTTAGAGTTGGATTTGGTTTCATGTTTTAGGTCTCCAAGGGACTCTGAGTCTGACTGCTATTATTTAGAAATGACCACTCTTTAGGGGTGCCAAATTGAGACCAGAGGAGCGAGGTACCCCGTTGCCCAGGGGCTGAGACTGAGTTCTCTGTGGTGGCCTCAGAGAGTGACGTGCACCCCAGCAGGCTGTGCTGTTTGCATTTAGGGTTTAATACATTACAACATAACGCCAAAGAAAACTGGAGGAAATGGTGAATGGTATATTTGAAAGTATCTTACTGTGCAATAAATTGAAAACAAAGGGACTGTCATATATTTGAATACGCAAAGAATCACACGAGATTACCTGAAGGAGTAATGTTGGAACTAGGCTAGAGGGCTGCAGAGTTAAAGAGGCTATAGTGTTGCCTAGATTTATGAAAAACCACCAAAGGAGTTACATTTAGTAGTAATAATCCATATTATAAAGGTTTCCACTTTTAAGGTTAGAATTTATTTACATTACTCCATTCCATTTAACTGTGATTTGTTCTTATATCCGTTCAAATAATTCAATAAATGTTTATTATGTGGAATATTTGTGCTAGTTGCATAAATCACAGCATCTGGCCAAAGGAATTTGTAGGGCTGAAGCAGACTGGCTCCTTGCCAGAAGGCCTCCAGCACATAGCAGGGCAAAGAAAAGCGCAGAAGGGGAGATTTCACTCCATTCGGTAGGAACCTCTGAGCACAGTACACGGTGTGGGCTTTCTAAGTTCTGCATTTGTCCAGGTGCCTTCCCGGCCCTCCGGACCTGCTCACATGGTTTCCTCACCGTCTGGCTTCCTTGAGCTGGGTGCTACCAGGATGCCCCAGCAGCCCAGAGGGAGGTGAGCATAAGGCCAGGAATGTGTTCTGTCCCAAAGGGCCTCCTGGGATGCTGGTGGCCTACCCAGACGTCATCATACTGCTGGGGACACTTGTGACTGGGTCTGTCTGCTCTCCTCCTAGCTGTCACCACCCTCTGTGGGTGCTGGTCCAGGGAGCTGCCACTGCTGCCTCCAGGGCCACCCAGTCCCAGGGTCTGGCCTTCCCCACATTTCCAAACACAGTTCCCTTGTAGATAAATGCTCCTAAAGTGTCTCTATTTTGAACTTTGGGGCCCTGATTACTTCTCTGTCACTCAGCTACCTTGTTGTTTGATCAGTTTGCTTCCTGCTGTTTCCTGAAAGATCTAAGAACATGCATGTAATTTTACTTATTCATACATTTGCTTTAAAGTACAAAACTATCTCGGTCTAAATGAATATCTGCACATATGTCTATGAAAATAATAATCCATTCTTAAATGAATAGGTATTTTCTCCCTGTTCTATGTAGTACATTATAATCATCATCTATATAAACAAAGACAAATAGAAATTAAAATGAAGTGGACAAAATTATTCCTGCAACATTCATTTATTCTTTGGCTTGTTTGCCGTTCGTTGTTCTTGATTTATTTTCTTTCCCACTCTCCAAAATAGAAGTGAAATGCTGCTTCCCTCATTTCATATTTTGGTATTACTAGGGTCTTCTCAGATTTTAATGGGCATGTGCAGTTCCATAGTCTGACAAATTTGGCAAGATTTCCTAAAAGAAGCACAAAGAATAGCGCTTGGCCAACAGGTGCTTTGTCAGTCTCGCAGGCTCTGTTTAGGGTGAGTCGAAGCTTCGAATGGGGTTAGCAGACCTCGTTCGGTGGACCAACAGCACTGGCAAGGTGCTGAGCTAACATTCTGACAACTAAGAATGAGTCATGGCAGGTAGATAATTTTAGTTCTCATGAATTGCAGATATTTATGGCATGGAACAATTTTATGTTTACAAATAGATTAAGGCTTATAGTCATCAGATGCAGAGTATATTCTAGTCTTCTTAATTCCTTAAAATTTAGAACACGTACCTTGGAGTTCTCCTGATGCCTACACTGTGGCTCATCAGAGCTTAGCCAAGAGTTCCTAAGCTGGAGCCTCCAGCCTCTGAGCTACAGGCCATAGAGATGAAGCAGGTTCTGGAGTACCATGCAGAGGGTTTGCAAAGCCCAGGGTTTGATATGGAAAATTCTGTATTTCTTAACACATTTTTATTTTTTTACGGAGGGATTCAAATTTCTATAAAATTTTAGAAGAGATTAAGAGCCCATAGTTTAACTTTTATTGAAAACGATCGGTATTGCTATTGTGCTCAGTCATCATGTGTGGGGCCTCCTTTCAAGGCCTTTCCAGCACGAGGCTAGGCGTGTGACTAGCTTGCCAACAAGGTTAGGGCTGAGCCAATCATGTGGAGTCAGAGCAGAAGCCTCCAGCATGGTGCACGGGCCCACAGCATTAAGTATTCGAGGTGGCACTTGCTCCATCAGCCAGGGCCTAATGAGGAAACAATAAGCACCTTCGGAGGGGTTTCTGTGTTTTGCCAAAAAAAAGTACCTTAACCTAACTAAAAAGCAAGTGTTCAATTTCTGCATATTTTCTGTAGTAGACTAAGCTGCCTCCCTGTGTATGACACAAGCAGCAAATCAATTACATTGTCCTTCCCTGTCCTCTGTGTCATCCCACTGATCCACACCCAGCTTCACTGTCTACAGTGACTTTAGCACCAGGCCTCCCTTCTTCCAACTCTAGTTATGAATCCATCTTGTTCATGTGAATCCAGCACTTCTGCTTCTAACACAGGAGAAACATAAAGGGACCGAGATTTCTAATTCCTTCCTAAAGAAAAAGCAAAAGAATGATAGACAAAAATATGGGGTAATAAAACATATGGTGATTCTTTTACTTTTTTCGTTCTTCCATTAAAGGGCAGATTGTGGTTAGTCCTTCCAAAGACTTCCCTGTGCTTTCCACACTCTCCCTCCCATTCCTGCCACTTTCTGGAGCAGTTCTCTCAGTCCTCATGCCCAAGTGCCTGTAACCGACCTGTCTCTCTGCCTTGCTGTCCTAAATCAACTCAGATGCTTACCTTCCGTGGTCATCTGATTTCAGGGAAGGTCCCCATGTCTCACAGTGCCGCTCCAGTGACAGTGGGAGCTGAGGCCATCGCGTTTCACCAGCCGCGCTTCTCTGGGATGGTGCCGGCAGCACCGATCACTGTATTCCTGACCACATCTTGTAAAGGTGCTCAGAAAAGATTTGCAGAACTGCTCGGAAAGTGGCACGAATGAGGAATAAGTGTGCTCAAAGCGAGGGAAAGTACTTCTGAAGAGGGTTAATAGTCATATGGCTTGGACTGTTATACAGTTTTTTCTGATTTTCACTTAACAAACTAATATAAACGTCACAGTATTTGTTGTAATACATACTGTCTTCCAACCAGTTATACATAGTACCAGATATATGCATGTAAAATTGGAAGAAGAAATAATGCAAAAGAAATATGTAAGAAATTAGGAAGACAAAAAAGGAGAAACAATTGAGAAAACAGAAATGAAACAAATTGAAGCGCTAACTACTTCTTTCCATAGAGCAGCAGAAATGCACAGTACAATTGTGCAAACCATCCTGCTTACATAGATAAGTCTCTTTCTCCTACTCCCTCTCCTGTCGTTTGCCTCAACTCAGTAACTCTTTCCTTTTGAATAAGTTAATTCCCTTTTGCAAGTGTCCATTCACTGCTAAGTGGAATCCTTCAGATTCCATTTTTCTCTTTCAAGTTCTCACACTAAGGAAACGATACTATGCTTGCTCATGTGGATCTGATTTATTTCACTTTAGAGTATGTTCTCTAGTTGCATCTACTTACTGACAAAAGACTCAAACATGTTCTGTTTTATAGCTGAGTAATATTCCATTGTGTAAAAGTACCACATCTTGCCATGCTGACCCCACCCCTCAGTTGTGCTGGGACAGCAATTGAGACTGAGCATGGGGATGTGCACCTGTAATCGCAGTTCTTGGGACACTGAAAACAGGATCACCATGAGTCTGATGTGTGTAATGAGACCCCGTAGAACCTGTACTAAATACATTAAAATAAAAAGAAAATAAAAAGAAAAATACCACATCTTCCTTATCCATTCTTCAGTTGATGGGCATCTGGGTTGTTTCCAGGATTTAGCTACAATAAATTGTGCTGTTATAAACATGGGTGCACATATATCACTGTGGCATGAGGTTTTCATGAAAAAATGGTCAACATCATTGGTCATTCAAGAAATGCAAATTAAAACAACCCTGAGATTCTATGTCACTCCAGAAAGAATGGCTAACATCAAGAAGTCAGCCAATAACAATTGCTGGAGAGGCTGTGGAGAAAGAGGAATGCTTCTGCACTATTGGTGGGAGTGCAGCCTGGCACAACCACTGTGGAAAGCAGTGTGGAGATTTCTTTAAAAGCTAGGGTTGGAGATCCCATTCAAGGCAGCTGTGATACATTTTTTTAAAAGCGAAATATTCACCATATATTTTGAACATACCTTGTGTATCAAACAAAGGTTTCCAAGGTCCTGGATATCAGGCAACAAAGGATATGGGGTCTTGGAGAGCAAGCAAGCAAACAAACTGAGTCCTACCTGATGAAAATCCTTCAACTTATTTGTCAATCTAGTAAGTCCTCAACTTATGAATGAGGTCCTGGCCAGAAAACACAATGTGAATTTTGCTCAGAAGTCTAGGGTCCCTCTGACACAAAACACAAGTATGTTGCTTGTGCTCTCAAGCATCCCCTCCACGTGGCCACTGCCTTCCCTCTTGCTTCTGGACATTCTGGGCTTGGACTGAGGACTGCACCGCTGTCCACCACAGCACTGTGCAGTGCACAGACAACATGTAGCTGGGGCCACGTTTGACAGATGCCTGAGCAGTGTCCATGAGTTGTTCCACCTATGAATATTCATAGAGGAGGTCTGTTCCTGCCTGTGAAAGTTCACAACTTCAATGTCACAAATTGGGGATCTACTGTGCTAACATTTAAAGTTCCAGAATAGGCCAGCCCATAAAACAGGAAGCTTACATGCAGAATCAACTTTGTCTTTAAAACTGAAGGTATTTTCATTGATTGGCTTTCCTTAACAGCAAAAACTAGAAAGTAACCTAAATGTCTGTGGGTTTAAACTAACATTGTCAAATTCATCTATTCTGCAGCCAAATAAACTGTACTTTGTTGAACTGTAGGAAAACTTACATTCAAATGATAAAGACTGGGCGTAGTGGCACGTGCCTGTAATCCCAGCACTTGGGAGGTTGTAAAAAGGAGAATCACTATGAGTCCAATATAGTAGTGAGACCCTGGACACCCTGCAGACCATTCCCTAAAATACAGAAAAAATGATAATTAAATAATCTTCTGATTTCCATATGATTTGGCTTGTGTAATTCAACTTATATTTTTGTATTAATTTTATTGAGAAACAAATAGCAAACAGTTTCAAAACCGATTAATAGGGCAGTTTCAATAATTAATATATTGAATATTGTTGTCTTCATAGTGGTTATTCATAGTACAAGAT
>NDGN011552431.1:13695-28805 GCA_002564285.1 Tympanoctomys barrerae | reverse complement strand
TAATATTCATTACTTTCTTTTATGATTTTTAGTTGCTACTGTTCAGATGCTAAGAAATACAAGCACATAAAAATAACCCCGGGGATGATGTATATTGCTTCTGGTGGATATCAGAAGCATTCTGACAATGAGTGCTAAATCTCTGTGTTTAGAAAGTGAGGTAATAATTCTTAAACAAATGTCTACATCCTCGGAAGACAAGGTGTAGCAGTGATGAAGCATAGGCTCTGTACTGGTAATTTTATGTGTCAGTCTCCTCAGAATAGGCTTCTTCTTCACAAAGAAATCGGGTGGACTAAACAATGGTTTAGATGGCTTTCGGGATGAACAACATGGCAAATTCAGATTCTGCAAATCTTAAAGTCATGTTAGTTTGACACTTTAGATCAACCCAAAGCTAATATACAGTGGTATGGATCCAAAAGAGAGCATGTGATGGGAAGAAATTGATTCAGCGAGGAGGTGTTTTAAACATAGCTGAGTTTGTCAATTTAAAAGGCCTATATCAACATCAAGAAAGCTGAATGACTTTTTTCTTTTTAGTCCTTTATTAGGGGACATTATTTTCCCTGTCAAGACTAACCTTGATGCTAATTGCAGTCTTTTTTCGCTTGGAGGTGACAGAAGGAATGGAGTGGGAAGGCAACGTGGGAATATGAACATAACAAATCAAACTCTTGCTAGATATTTTAGCTGCATGCACTTCAAGGAATGGCCTTGTCTTTAAGCTACTTTCAAGCCAGATGATCACTGTAAGCCTTGTTGGTTTTCTTAAAAACATCCCAGAGTATAAATGTGCTGATACCAGTTCCTATTCCCAGTGATTGTTCATTCAGTAGTTTCTTGGCTGTATCCCAAATACACATTCTGCTATAGAGATTGGTTCAAAATGATGCCAATCTCAGTGGAACTTACATTCAAGTTAGAGAAATTCATATTAAACCAATTTAGTAAATCTGGAACAGTTATGAGACTGATAAAGTAGAATGTGAAATACGATTAAACAAGAAAAATTGCAGCTTAATTATTGCCTTGTAACAGGGAAAATCTTAAGCTACTTCTCCAATTTCTTCATTATGGAGAGGATGTAAGTTTTTGGTTATATGGATTGTGTCTTGTAAGATTCTATATATTTTGGTAAAATTTTGGTTATGTAAATATAATAAAGAAAGATATTTATTATCTGTGAAACAGATGCAAAATATATTTACTTTTAGCTTGACAAAGACCACTCTGCATAATCTCAGTATAGTATCTGAGGTAATGGGGATTTGCACACATCTCTAAGAAGCTTCGGGAAAGGAAATGATTTTTCTTCTGAGCACTTCCAGATAGGGGTGTCTAAGAATTTGAATATTCAATTTCTCCTATATGGTGGAGGCTCTGAAACAGTTCTAGCAAGTGTAATATTGGGTCTCCCATAGTCCTTTCCTAAGCCCTCCCTTTTCATAGAGCAGAGGAGCTCATCAGGAAAGGCAAGCAAGAAGAGTGGAGTTTCCAGTCCTGTCTACTTACCCAAGCACAAAGCAGGCATAACATTCCAACTGTAGCATACACTATCACCACCTTCAGCTCTGGTAGCTCTGAGATTTTGCAGAGCAGTAGTCTATATGATGAGAGAGGGCTGCTAGTATCCCCCAAGGGACTGAGTTAACTATAAGGGAGTATGAAGGAGTAGTTGATATCTACCGGCATTCTTGAAAGCAAGGAGACTTTGGTGTCAAACAATTCAGAGAAGGTGCGGTTTTCTGAAATCAATAAGATGATTGAGTTTAATTGGATCACATTTTGGATAAAATTATACTTTTCATAATTCAGTTTCAATTGTAGGGCAATCAGGCAACAGGTAGAGGAGCCTAACAGGCAGGTATGATACAAATAGCTTATATGTGATGTAAGGAGTCAAGACAGTCCAGGGGAGCCCAACAAAACAGCAGCCATTCCAGGGTAACTGTGCCACACGCATGCCCAGGATAATGCCCTCTGAGGGAAAGACACTTCAAGAAAAGAGTATAGAACCATATCAGTAAACCAGCAAACAAGCAGGCTCTGGGGGAATCAGTTTTCTACAGTATTTACCCAAAATCCTTGTATAGAAGAATGAGGTGAGCAACAGAAGACATTGGTGATAAGGCTCAGATGTTGGACTTGATGGACAACAACTTTAAAGCAGTTATCATTAAAATGATCAAAGAATTAAGGAAGTCATACTTAATAATGTAAAGGAAGGTATGGTGTAATAATTTCTCATCAAACAGAAAGTGTCAGTGTCTCAGTTACTTTTTTCTGGTTGCAGGGACAGACACCCAGCACTCAAAATAAAGGAAGAAAAGGTTTATTTAGCCCACAGTTAGCAGAGGTTTCAGTCCATTTTCAGCTGGCTCTAAGACAGAGAGGCACAGGGCAGAGAGAAACCTTTCATGGCAGCAGCAAAGAGCAGACAGCCAAAGGGAGGAATAGTAGCAACAGAGGCTACAGAGAGTAAATCCATCACTCTGTCTCTCTTATGTTAAATTCAGGCTATCATCCCCAGGCTGGGTGTAGCACTCACACCCAAAATCCTTGCAGTACTCAGATCCATAATCCCAGAAGTACTCAGACCCACAATCCCAGCCTTGGATCATGAATTAGTCACAAACTGTGGAACTGCGCTTCAGTGACTGTATGAGGCTTTGAGGGGGAAAAAAACTTTAAAAACTTAGTCACCTTTTCTCTTCAATCATACCTTCTACTATAACTGAAAGATAAATGACACTAGAGTGAGTTAGCAGTCACTTGAAGTAAAACAATAAAGAATAATTTAACTTCAAATATAAATCAATAGATATTATGTAATGTAGAACAGAGACAAAGGTAATGAAAAAATGGATAAAATAGCAGTGAAACATGAGCCAACATATGTGTAGTATAATTATCAGAAGAATAAAGAGAAAAGAGTGTAAAATATGCAAAAATAATTAATGGCTGAAATTTGAGGACTGTACAAATGGTAAAGTTCCAAAGGACACTTTCCATGGTGGAGTGACAGGCCTGCATCCCATATTGTCTAAGGCAGTTCTACACCTCTGTTATCTCAATGTAGTTGACACTGGCACTCTTTCTAATCTACTAGCATTGATACGAGCAAATGCGACACTTCTGGAAGAAATGACGTTAAAGAAGAGCTGAATTAGGGCTAGCAAAGGAGGGTGGTGGCTTTGTACCTCCTTTCAAGACAGGAAGCAGGAGGCTGGCAGGTTTTGCGCATGTAGGGAGTGAAAAGGAAGAGAGACCTCAGTAAGGCTTGGGAGTAAGCTGGTGTTAGCCCAGGCAGGGACTTGGAACCCAGAGGGATTCAGAGATAACTGGAGATTCACAAATACTTTTGAGAGGCTCCTAAACTAATATAAAAAGAACCTATTTAACCTTTACCCGTTTTCTCCATTGGTAACATCTTGCAAAACTATAGCACAACATTCAAGCAGACATTGACTTTGTTAAGGTCTAGAGGTAGAATATTTGCTTTACTAAAATGATCCTGCTCCACCTTGAAACCATAATGTTAAGTGAAATGAATCAGACACACAAGCTTAACTATCACAATTTCTCTTGTATGAGAAACCTGAAGTATAAATAAATTACAGAGAAGAATAGATGAAAGGTAACTGGGTGATCAAGCTTTTGTAAAGGAAAGGGACCAAGAGGTGGAAAGTGGGGCAGAGCCTACAATGAGTATAGTTGTTGAATACTGCAAATATGTACTAATAAAAAATCAACTGAAACATGTTGCCAATAAGACTGACATACTGCTTTCATGCCACTTTGAAATTATTTTGTAGTGGGCTGGGAACATAGCTCAATGGCGTAAATGCCTGCCTGGCAAGTGTAAGGTCCTGAGTTCAATCCCCAGCACCACAAAACAAACAAACAAAAAAACAAACAAATAAATGAAAGAGATGTTCCCCAAATCAAAAAAACAAATTTGAAAAAACTTTCCCCAAAATTTCACAAATTTGAAAAAAAAAAAGATTGAGAAGAGGAAGATGGATTGTAATTTTTGAATTTACTAAAAAAACCAGGATTTTTCTGTATGTTATTGTCCCTGTTAGCCAGCCTGGGAAAACCCTGAAGAATGAGGAGCAGATGTGTGCTTGGCGTACACTCCATGGGCAGGGAAGAGATCTGGGCAGAGGGCACTGGGCCTAGGCAGGCCTGAAGTGGATCAGGAAATGTTTGGTACAGGTCCTAAGTGGCTCTTGGTACCTTCCCATTTGCAAAAGTTCTATCTCCCTAATTCTTTTCATCTGTTCTACTCTCCAATTTATCTATACTTCAGGTTTTTCATACAGGGGAAATCATGATAACTAAGCTTGTGTGGCTGATTTTTTGCACTTAACATTATAGTTTGTGGCAAATGAGGGTGACAAAAAAACTTTTGTTGGAAACCAAATCTCAATATGACTTGTTTGAAATTTTGTTGCTGGGCCGGCAAGAGAGCTCAGTGGTCAAAGCACCTGTTTAGGCAAGCGCAGGCAAGCGCAGGCAAGCGCAGGCACTGTGGTTTGATCCCTGGCACTACATGCAGTGCCAGCCCCACCTCCAGGGTGGACTGAGCCAGCCACAAAAAATAAAATAAAATTGTTCACAAACAGTATGCATTTCATGACATTTGTGGCTGGGGATATAACTCAGTGGCATAAGCCTCTCCCTGACAAGTATAAGGTCCTGAGTTCAATCCCTGATACAGAAAAAAAAAAAAAAAAAAAAAAAAAACCAAACAACAACAATAACAATAAAACCAGGTCAAGCCTCAATACATTTGTAAGTCTGGAAAGAGAGTGTGGAAAAGTAGTTTTCATCTTTGGCTGCATAGTATAACCAGTTAAGAGCACTTCAGGGCTGTTGTCAGAGCCCACCATAGTTTGGATTCAAGGTGCTCTCCGAAATGCTTGTGTGTTCAGAGGTGGGAAGCCTGGAAGTGACTGGATCATGAGGACTCTGAGATCACTGATGGACTCATCTACTGACAAGTTCATAGCTGTACTGGCTACTAGGAAGTGGAGCCCAGTTGAAACGTCACGCAGGTATGTCACTGGGGATGCTGTGTTAGCCTTGGCCCTTTCCTCTGGACCTCCCCCAACCCCCTCTGGTGCACTTCCTGCCTTCTGGCCACTATGAGGTGAGCAATTTTGCTCCGATGCCTCTTTCTGCTATGATATTCTGCTATGATGTGCATCATGGGCCCAGAAATTATGGGGCAAAATGACTAGACTGAAACCGCTAAAACTAAGAACCAAAATAAATCGTTCCTTCTTTATTTTATTTTAAATTATTTATATCTTTGGGAAATAGAATTTTCCTGTACAGTTCAGGCATGCCTTGAACTCACAGTTAAGTCTCCTGCCTCAGATTCCAGAGTGCTGGGATTACAGGTGTGCACCACTACACCTGGCGCCAATCTTCCATTAAGTTGATTTTGCCAGATATGGAAAGCTAACTTAACATAGAAACTTCAACTTCATTGCTTTGGGGTAAGATATGAGCATTGGGAGTTTTAGTATTTCCTGAAGTCATATTAAGGAACAGGCAAGGCTGAGAAAGACTGGTTAGGTGTAGGTCTGTTCAACATAATAAATTATAAAATTGATCGTTTATGCATTTATACACTTTTATTCATCAAAAGATTGTGTTGGGATAAATATATTAGTATAAAAATAGGACAACTAATATAAAACAAAGCAAAACAAATTCATAGTAACTTCGCAAGTGGTTCTCAGCAGTCTCTTGAATTAGTTGAAGAGTTTTTCTAAATATTTCAGTACCTGGACCTTACCCTTGTATCCATACTGGTATTTTTAAAACAGGGAAGATTCTAATGTGCAGTTGTAGTGGAAAATTGCTGTGGCATTTTGGAGTATGCAAAAGATGCTAGCAAGCTGCAGGCAGTAGCACACTCTTCCAGACTGAGGATGACAAGTCCGGGAAACTTAATGACTTAGTGAGTCTCAAAAAAGGGGCAGGGCAGGGGATGTAGCTCAGAAGGAAGGCCCTGAGTTCATGCTCCAGTAAACAAACAAACAAACAAACTTCCTGGGATGACACTGATTTCCCTCATATAAAGGTCTTGAGAATGGTTTACTTCTTCAGCCAAAGTTATACAAAAGACACTGGCACATTGCTAAGAAGAGTACTTCTTGTAGAGACCTGCTCTGAATGTAGAAGCTACATCTTTAATTTAGGTCAGTGAGGAAATTTTTGGCCAGGTAAAGAGACAGGGAACTCTGAGTAAAGGCCTTTTACTGTTAACCCATACAACCTAGCCCTGAGAATTAGTTTCTAGGCCTAGCTTTGGAATCATAGAAAGTAGGAATGTTCTTGAGGTCCAATTTGCACAAATGCATAAGTGTTCTGAGAAAAGATTAAAGATCTAGTTCAGCTTCAGCTAGGTTTCTTAGTTACCTGAGGTTCATCCAATACCTGGGGAATGCTGATAAAAGTAGAGGGAGAAACTTCAAGGGCAAAGGCTGCCTCTGAGAAGTAAGAGAGTGAGGACCAGAGCTCTGCCTTAGGGCACAAAGGAAATAGAGCTGAGTCTTTCTGGATGTATGACACTAAATCTTAGGAGGACACTCATGCCCTAGAGCACTGTCAACCCTATAGACCTCTGCTGAAGGTACCAGAAAGAGAGTTCATTCATGAAATCACTTCTACCCAGTTTGATAAAATATCTGAAAACTGAGATAGAATTTAACAGACAAGTTTATTTAGGCCTTATTTAATTCTTGAGTCTGTCCCTAAGTAACCCTCATTCTGATCGTCTAGTACTGTTATGTCTGTTAATTAGTTTAATAGCTTCTTGAAGTGCTGGGTGCTTAGATTCCCATAAGATTCATGGTAGGAAATTATTACACCCTCTTGTTAATGAAGAAAAAGAAAAACAAATCAAGCCAAGTTTGGTAGCACAGGCTATAATCCCAACATTTTAGAAGGGATTATAAGAAGATTGTCAATTCAAATCCAGCCTCCGCAATTTTGCAATGTAGCAAGGCCCAGTCTTTAAATTTGGAAATTTGGTTGGGGACAAAGCTCAGTGCAAAAGCCTTGGGTTCAACCCAGCCATAAATAAGTAAGAAATGAGGAAATAAATATAAATAATTTTCACCACTGTGAGTTTTTTTATTGTTAATCCTCAGCTTTGTAAATAAAAGTTTGTAAGGCAATTTCAAAATTGCATGGGTTTTTAAGTTGCAATATGAGACATAAAAGAGGTTCGTGCTTGCTAAATTTCCTACATCTGTTTGACTTCATATTAAGTCTCAAAATGCTGAAGGTCACATATCCTTTCTCCTCAGCTGTCAGTGGGATTTTTTGGGAAAATTTGGGAAGTACACAGTATGGCAAGCCTCTAGGGCCAATTGCACTTTAAACTTTCTCTGGAAGAGCTGGGCATCACTGCCATTTTGACTGGGCCAGCTCTGGTCAGTGATGGTGATGTTGATGTTATTTTTGAGGATGTGAGAAACAGATGAAGAATATGGTCACACACGGAAAAATCAGGTACATCATAGAGAACCGTTGCATGGCAACAGCTCCAGGTGCACTTCCTAAAAACAGCTGAGAGAACTGCCAAGCCCTGGTTCTGGACTCAAATAGCTTCTAACCTGAGATTGGAGCTGCCGTGGGAGCAGCAAATAGAGTCAGTCAGGACAGATGGTCCTTCGCAGACTTTGTGCCTCAATCTGTCATTTCATAGGAGGCACTAAAAGGCGGACATGTGTATGTGCAGAGAAGGAGGCTGAGGAAACCTTAAAATGAGGTTGGAATTTGTGAGAAGTGTCGCGTTCCCTTCACAAGGAGAGTGACTAGTGGTATTCCCTGGGAACTGTGGGAGAAAACCTGCACACAAGTGTTGGTGTCCAGGCAAGAAGGACCCATGAAGAAGAACTTGGAGTTGCTAAGCGATGTCCAGATGAGATAATTTATATTCTCTCTCAACTCTCTGATACATGGAACCTTTTATCAGATGATGGATGGGACGGTATTCTCTAAATATGGTGGAACAGGTATTCTACACTGATTTAAGGGATAGTGTGGATGGAAAATTTAGTTCTTTGTGATTCATGAAGGAGTTGTTTCTGGTATGCTTGGGTAAAAGTAGAGCCTATGGGTGGTGCTGGGCTTTTCATCAGAGTTGTGTAATTTTCAAGCTCTTGTACTCATGTATGATAGTCTTTTATAGCACTGATGCAGCAGGAACCTGTGCACAGGACTTGTGTCCCTCCTCAGTGCCCTTTTATTCTAATCAGTTTACATCTTAATTGCTTAAAGTCATCATCCTATGCAATATAGAGTGATGGGTTATAGAAACATGAGAATATTCAAGTTACATCTCTCCACTTATATTTCTATTATGATTTAGATCAAGAGTGACCCCCTCAGTCCCCCAAACTCTTATGTTCTCAGAGGTGGGGTTTTGGAAGGTGATTGGATCTTGGGGGTAGTAGGGCTAGATATGACATTAGGAAGCCAGGCCTGGTTGGAAGAGGCAGATCTCTGGGGCATGACCTAGGGGATTTGTCTCCCTCCATAGCTGTAGCCTTCTCTCTGTCACTCCTGGCTGCCCTGGGTTGCCCGGCTTTCTTCCTCTGCCATCTGTTTCTGCCTTGGAGTCAGCCGACTATGGACTGAAACTTCAAAAATCATGAATCCAAATAAAGTTCTAAGTTATGTGTGTTGGGCATTTTGTCCCAGCGAGAAGGAAGACAATTCCCAAGAGTCTGGCAATGAAGAGGGTAAAACATTAAAATAAAATAAAAATATAAAATAAAAACAGTTACAAGGTGTACATGAAAGTTTGATAATTGTTCTAAACCTGAATCGAAAGGAAATTAAAGCCCACAAAAATGCCACAGAAAAAAACTCCAATTTTAATGGAATTTTTTTTTTCTGTTTTAGCTCAAAAGAATTTGAGTAATATCCTGCTAGAACTGAGGATTGTGATGAATGCCTGAAATGAAACAGGTAAGTGGCTCAACTATACTTAAGGTGACTAGACAAAATAGGGACAGCTGTACCCTAAGGCTTAGAGTGTAGATCTCTTAATATGAAATGCATAAGCCTAACAGAATCAGCATACACATAAGATAGAGAGAAATAGGACAAATACCACTTCACAGTGAAATAAATGTAGCCAGGACACTTGGCTGCCCAGCTTCAGTAGCATGGCTTCGTGCTCAGCCTATGAAATGCCTCAGCAGCTTTCCTTCCTCTTTTTGAATTGTATTTAATGTAGTCTAGCATACTGAAACTTTCTTTGAATGAAGACTGTTCTGACAGCCCAATCATGCTAAGTAGCAGAATATAAACTTTAAAACCAGTGACATTGATACTTATTTTTAAAGATCATCTTAAAGGCTTTTAATATGAACTCTTTATTTTATTAAAAAATAAAACATTTAAAAACAAAATAATAACAGAATAGCAATAGTTAATATACTGTGCATACTTATCTTCAAAGTAGTTACTTATATAGTTTATACAAACTATAAAAATTCTTACAAAAAGATAACAAAAAAAATTTTCAGTGAAGTAAAGTAAACTAATAGCACACTCTTTCTCTCTTTCTTTCTCTCTGTCTCTGCAATTAAACCCAGAGGCACTCTACCACTGAACTATACAACACAACCAGGACACTCTTTTTCTTTCTTTTTAAATTTTGAGTCAGGGTCTCATCAAGTTGCCCAAGCTGGCCTTGAACTTGTAGCTGGGGTTACAGGCATGTGCTACTGTGCCCTACACAGTATTTTATTTTCTGATAGTGAAAAATTGTATGCTATACTAGTATGGTAGCTCGCTCATAACCAACTATATACATTCATAGAGAAGATATAGGTCTAGTTTTGTTCTTTAATTATTAAAATAGGTTTTTATACATTTGTATTTCTAAATTTTCAATGTTTTTAGTTTACGTACATTGTTGTAGCACTGTCTGAAACTTTATATGGAAATACAAGTTTGTGTGGGAGAAATACCCATGATGATATGCAAAGATAATTCTTTTTAATCTTCACCCTATTCAAAGTGGTTTTTAGGGTAACCAACCTGTGACTTACTCTCTATCAACTACATAACATGTCTGGGCTAATGAATTACCTTTTTGATATGTCAGAGTGGCACGCTTTATCAAGAACATTCTGGAGACAGCAAACATATCCAGGAGTATTAGCCCTCTCCCCTCCCCTGCTTTCAATTCTAGCACTTTGGCAAAAGACAGAAGAGGCCGTATCAGGATATATATATATATATATATATATATATATATATATATATATATTCTTTTTATTTGGTACAGGGTCTCGCTACGCAGCTTCGATTCATAGAGATCCTCCAGTCTTAGCCTCCCCAGTGCTGAGATTAGAAGCATGCACCACCACACCCCGGGTTTTGGTAGCAGGTGAAGCATGGGTCCAGCACAGCATGCTATTCCCGGGATCAAACTGGGGTCCTTGCGCTTGTCGGGCAGGCACTTAGAACACCGAACTATTTCCCTGGCCCAAGAGTCTATACTCTAAGTATTTTCCACAGACTGTTTTTTCTCAGGATCCTTATTTGATGATTGAATTAAATGTGTCTTCAGAGGTCCTTAGTGATCCAAATGAACTTTATCCAGCTGAAGAAAGTAAATCTCTGGAAAGCCAATTCCCATTTGAATGAGCTTTACTATCTTTCATCTCAGCAGCTCCCCTTTGCTCTGTGAGAGGCCTTGCAATCAGCGTCTCAGCTTGAACCTTCTAGAGTCACCAGTAATATTGGGAAGGTAGTCTGAAAACAGTTAAGAAGGGTTTCAAATCAAATTAGTGATCATTACAACAAATGAGGCATTGTGGGCAGGACACAGTTCTGATAGACATCTGCCTGTCTGTAAGCTTTGACTGTTAAATCTCCTGCCAAGGAAGCCATCTCAAGGGCCAACCTCCGAGAGGGGAGCATGATAACTATCTCCCAGACAAACATGAAAAGAGAATAAACAACACATTCCTCTTCACTAAAGTACGTCATACAGCTGATTCGTTGTATGTAAGAGTTTACCAAAGAAAATCTGGAACCACTAAATGCTACTTGCTCAACCAGTACCCTCTAACCATAATAGCTCTTTGGAAGCAAGAGGGAAGCAGGATGGGAATATTTTCAATTATCCAGAATCCCTCTAAGCAGCAGGCACACCAGTGGACAAATGGAACCAGTCCTGTTTGTAATTCTGAAACTCAGTTTTGCATTTTGTAAGTTTGAAAATGTGCTTCCTGTTGTACTAAGAGAAGATAGCTGGACTACTATGGTCTCATTGACTTTTCATTTGTCAAAAGTGTTCTAGGATATCATAAGACTCCTTGGAGAACAGTGATTAAATTTGAAGAAAAAAAAGAAATGATTATATAATGAGTTTTATGATTACTTGTTCCTTTGAGAACAAACAAACACTGACAAATATTTTAGAGAGAACTGGTAACTATATCAGACTTGAAATAAAAATTAAAACCAGATTCTTCCAAGTCAGACTGACTTCATAGAGTAGTAAGCACATGGGAAGTTTTGCACAGTATATTCCAGTGTCCTGGAGATATAAGGATCTCTGCATCTCCTTCCTCAGATATCAAGCATCTACTTTTTGATTTGTATAATTTTAAGACCTTTTGATGATGTATTACACATTGACACTTGCACAGAAGGAAGGATGAACTCTGTTCTAAAGGGCTCTAAAGAAGTGAAGGCCATTAGGAAGGCCAAGCAGTGAATTGCTCTAGGGGCAGCAGCTGGACTGTTAGGAGGCTGTAAGGTAAGCAAAGGGGTTACCTAGGGTTCTGGGCTGCTAGTAGATTGGCTAATTTGAATATTTTAAGCAAAGGGGTTGTTCTTACTTGTCCAGTATCTGGCCTGCAGCAGTTAGGATTGTTCTGAGAAAGCCTGACAAGGGAAGTGCTTGGGGTGGGAGCTTAATCTTTGCTCAAGATCTGGAAATAGGTCAAGCCAGTATTAAAGAATAAAGAGTTGATTGGGAAGACATGTTACCAGTAAAAAGGCTATAAAATAGAGCTAATTTCTTGCAGTATCAAATTCCTATCTACATACAACTGTGGAGATATTTTAAAGGGAGCTTAAGAAAAGAATAAGGCAAAAGAAAAGAAAAGAATAAGATACTAAAGTTATCTTGGACTGTGGTTCAAAAATCCTGCAAAAAGAATTTTTTTTTCAATACTAGGGATCAAACTCAAGAGTCTCATGGGTGTTAGGCAAGAGCTCTGTGTCTGCTTTATGTGTCCAGTTCACAGGAAATCACAGGGTCACATTTGCTTTTCCCAGAGTAAGTTAGCTCAAATCTTAGTCAGTTCTGAGTCACTGGGGGTATTATGATTTTTTTTTCATTCTGTGTACCTCTCTGCAGGCCTTGAAAATTCCTTGTGAATCCATAAGTCTTTTATTAAAAACCTTTATTGTAACAGAATTGATGCACCATTTTAACATTTATCTGATTTAAGTACACAGTTTAAAGATTTTTAGTAAATTGATAGAATCTTGCAATCATTGTTACTCCATTTTTTAAAGCTTTCACATCAACCAAGGAAAATATGAATGTCCATTCATTGTCATTTCCTTTTCTCAAGCCCAGCTCAAGTAACCATTAATCTACTTTTTGTCTTCATAGGTCTGCCTTTTCTGGACATTCAGCATAAATAGGATGACATAATATGGTTTTGATTTTGTATCTGACTTTGACTAGCACAATGTTTTAGGGATCCTCCATGACATAGATTTATCAGTACTTGTTCCCATTCAGTGATGAATGGAATTTCATTGCATGGATATGTTTTATTGTAGTTTTTGTTTTAACCAATTTATAGAGAGTTGAGTTGTTTCTAGTATAGAATACATGAGCAAAGTTGCCATGAACGTTGTATACAAGTCCGTGTGTAAACATGTTTCATTTCTCTTAGGTAGATATGGAAAAAAATGATTTGATCAGATTATATATGTATTTGCAACTTTTTGAGAAGCCACTAGCCTATTTTCCAAAGTGGTTATACCATGTTACATTTATGGTCATTTATTGTGGTATTTCAACTGAATTGGATTAAGAAATGCACAGCAGATTAATAAAGTCCACATCAGAGTGTGTGAGAGTGGGTCACAGAGGTATGACTTTAGGTACTACATCATCTCTGCCCCCTGCTCCTCTACTCTGATTGATTCCTGGTTGCTATGACCCAAGAAACTGGTTCTGCCAAATGCCCTTACACTGTGAGATGGTTCTAAATGTTCATTAGAACCAGCCCACTATGGGCTGAATTCCTTGCCACCAGGAGCCAAATTCAAACTCTTCTCTTTTATTTTGTGAGTGTTGAGTACTGTGTGCCAGTGACAGGAAAGCTGATTAATATAATATTCCTTCTAGCAATATGTAAAAATTTTAATTTTTTTTACACCTTCAGGAATACTTCTTACTGTCTGTCATTTAACTACAGCCATTCTAGAGGTATGCATGAATGTTTACTTCCTAGTATTGACTTGATAGTGTGTTTGAAATATATTGTGAAGCTGAGCTTATAAGGCCTTCTCTGAAAGCTATTTTCTCCTTCCAAGGAGGAGAACTTGAGGCATCTTTTGGAGACTACAGCATTATATTTTTTGATGCTCAGGTAGGTAAAATAGGGGCAAGAAGTGACCTATGCTTTTCCATAGGTAAATTGGTAGAAATAAATAAAAGCTGTTGAGAGTAGAGGAAAAGGTGAACAAATTGAAAATATGATTAAATCAGGATCATTGGAACTTGGTCTAGAAATTAGGGGTAGACAATTCAAAATGTTTTTAAAATGTACCTTCTTCAATAAAATATACTGTCAATTTGAGGCTATTTCAATTTTATAAATTTGTAGTAAGAAATTTTCCTTACCATCTATACCTTATAAAGATGTCATTAGTTCTTTAAATTATAGAAAAGATGGGTTTAGGTACAGATTATGTTATTATTTCTAAATGTTCATTATTGAAATACTTTACTTTTTGGATCTGAATTGGCTTAGGATAGCAATAAAAATATTTTCACTAGGCACTTTTTTTTTCTTTTTGTATTTTAGGGAAGGGTGTTCAGGGTCTCACTACTAGATCAGACTGTTTCCAGCCTCCCAAGAGCTGGGACTATGGGCACGCGCCACTGTGCAGTCTCAGTTGCCATCTCAGTGCACCCTGTAGGCTGGGCCAAGACAGTAGGCTCGGGCTCGAACCCCGACCGCTGTCCCTGCTTGCAGGCGTTTAATCCGCTGAGCTATTTGGCGGGCCGTTCATTAGGCACTTTTGAAGTGGACGTGACATAGTTTTCTTGATATGGATATACTCTTCTGTACCTGGTCATCTGCAAAGCATCGTCGAGAAAGAAAGTAGCTTGTTTCAGTTTCCGGGCGTTTGTTATCTCATACCCCTCAAAGGTGCCAGATCACTTATCCATAACCTAATGTCTAAAACACAAAGAAATAAAAAGCTTTTTGGGGGGTCAGTTTACATTTATTTGATTCCCCTGAAAAATATGGATTTTTAAAATCCCCTTAGGAAACTATATTCCCAAGTTTGAAAGTAAAGCTTAAAAAGCCTCATTTCTAAAGACACTGTAAGTCTTAGGTGACCCGGGGGCACCAGGGGCCTAACACTGTTTTAAGCACCAAGTGCGACTCCTCTGAGTGTGGCTAATCAGAATAAGGATTCTGGTGGTACAAATCAGGTTGGTGTGGGGTTACTTATGTGATTTTGATGCAGATATGTTCTGATGCAAGCATAAAACATTCCTCACCTCAGAATGGAGGGCCCCGATCTGAATGAACGGAGTGAAGGGAATATTTGCTAGTTATTATACAGTAGAGGCTTCACGGGATTTTCAAGAAACGTTTTTAATTTAGAAAATCATATAGCCTAGTGAGACTCTGTATCAAATACATAAGAGGAGGAGGAGAAGGAGGAGGAGGAGGAGGAGAAGGAGGAGGAGGAGGAGGAGAAGAAGAAGGAGAAGAGGAGGAGGAGGAAGAGGAAGAGGAAAAAAAGAAAGAGAAAGAAAGAAAGAAAGAAAGAAAGAAAGAAAGAAAGAAAGA
>NDGN011552431.1:0-13645 GCA_002564285.1 Tympanoctomys barrerae | reverse complement strand
AAGAAAGAAAGAAAGAAAGAAAGAAAGAAAGAAAGAGAGAGAAAGAGAGAGAAAGAAAGAAAGAATCATATAGCTGTCATCTGTTAGATGAAAGAGGCTACCAAGGGGGGAAAGAAGGGGTTTCATTTTCTAATCCAATGTTTGTGGTTAAAAGTGTTTATAGAGTTGGAGGTGCGGAACCTGTTAATGTGTGTGGGGGGGGCACGCATGTGTATGAAGGTAAGGGTGGAATAAGATAGGTGGTTAGAAAACTTTCATTGAATTTATAAGAAACTGCTTAAAAGACCTAATTAAATGTAGGCCACACCATGGCTGTAACTCATGATCAATAACTTTATGAAATCAGATAATTCATATCTGCAAGTGGAACAAAAAGGATTGATTTCATACCCACTCTTCAGCTCATTTTTATACCGTATATTTATTAGCGATCTTTGAAAAGGGAGAAAGCCAGAGTACTGTCGTTTCGGTTTCCATTTTTTTTTTTTTTTGATGATTTGTTTTCTTTTGTGGAGGATTAACAAGTATCTATATACATTTTGTTTGCTTGCTTTTCTATATCTCTAATCATTCGTTCATTTATGCATAGATGCTTTAATAAAGATATGGATTCCTATAAGTGTATCAAATATATCAGACAACCTCGACATTTTATGGATTTTTTTTGGAGATATCCTTCCTTTGCTCTTTTTCTAACTGGACTGATTGCTTTGAGACAGACTAAAAGATTTACCCCTCACCCCCATCAGCTTGGGAATAGCTTTTGACTTTTTCCTGCCTTAGATTCACCCATTTCCTGTATTTTTAAATTTCCTGCCTTAGTTTCCTGCAGCTCACTTTGCTACAGTCCACATCCCACCTCTCCTTGAGTTTGACCTTTGAAACTTTTATGGTGCTTTATTTCTTGTAGTATTCTCACTTGCCAGGTGCAATTTCTTGATCTCTGAATGCTTGTTTGTTAATATTCTGGCTTTCCTTGGTATTTCTTACTGCTCTAGGAAAAGTAATTATAGTTGTCTATAGTTTCTTTTGTTCCATGTACTTTTTCTATTTTTGCAATGTTTTGTTTTCTTTTTTTGTTTCAGGTTCTACCTCTCCTAACATGTTTACTGGCATTTTCTACACATTCATATTTTAAAATGTAGTATCAAGAGGCAATTTGGAGATTCCCTCATCCATGTATGTGGCACATGCTCCATCTTGGTGGAAAGTCCTATTTACCTTCGTTGTTGATGTCTACAGGATTTTGGTTCATGTTTGAGGGCGGGTTCATTATTTTCTTAGAACAGAATCTTCATTTCTTGCCTGGACATGTTGGAGTAAAGGCTGGAAATCTCACTGTGAGACAGGACCAGGACAGGGCCACATTTTCACCTTGTGCCACCCTTGCTGAGGGAAAGACCAAGGTCCATAGATAATCTGGTCCAACCTCAATGAAAGAAAATGAACCACTTCTCTAGCTGACTGGCAGCAGTCGCCAGTTACACATGGCTGTGCTGGAAGCTAGGGTCTGGTCTGATACACTTTTAAGCCAGTAGTTTGTTTTTGTCTTCATTTCTGTCTCTTGACTTTAAACATACCAGCTATCTTCAATTCCTCAGTGTTTTCTGAGTTGCAACACACTGTGAACCTTAATCGAGGAAGCAGAAATCTAAGTGAGTTCTCCCTTATCTATGTCTTTTTTACATGCACAATTTTGTTCATGTTTTTTCTAGTTGGCTAATAGCTTTCATCTTTGTGCTTGTAGATTTATACCTTTTAATTTTTTTCTGCCTTTTTAGTAGAGTTTTATCAGGTGAATAAAAATGAAAAATCCATTATATTTATAGAAGTGTATTCTTCTATAATGACAATGTGACAATATTATAAAATGTATCTTTATTGTCAAATGAATAATGGTTGGAAAATGCATTTTTGTAATTTCCACACACATATTGCACATGCATACACACAATTTGCTATAGACAAGCTCCCCAGTTTTGCAAGTTGCCATTTTTTCAAAGTCCACTTTTACATATCCGTTGTACTCAAATTGCTGGTCAACTTCTCTTTTTTAATACTAAGGATTGAATCTAGAGATGCTTTAACACTGAGCTACATCTTCAGCCCATTTTACATTTTGTGTGTTGAACTAGTGTCTTGCTAAGCTGACCTGGGTAGTCTTGAACTTGTGGTCTTCCTTCTGCTTAGTCCTTTGTGTACCCTTACCCTTAAGTTTGATGATGTTGTTCTTCCTTATTATATTCTTCTAAATTTCTCTTCTTTGTTCTGGCATTTGTGATTACCAACATTGTATTCTCTCTCTTTGAGCATTTCTCTATTTTTTATTTTGGGATACTGTTATACATAATGAGATATCTTAGGGACTGCTTCTATGTGTAAGTAGGAAATTTGCTTGTTGCATATGTACCGTATATACATATCTGAAGGTTCACTTTATACTTTTTTTTTTAGTACATTTGAATTTTGGCTGCAACCTGTCACTGAGGTCCAACATGGACTTTTCCTCTTGTGGTATTGTATCAGTGCCCAAGGGGTTGTTTTAATTTAATTTTAATTTTAAGGCACTTCAGATTTTCTAATTATCAGCATTCAACTTGTGGTAATTTCATGCCACTGAGTGCATAGTAAACACTAAAAGGTTCACGAACTGAAAGGAGGAATTCCCAAATCTCATTTGGACCTTTCAGGTTTGACTGTGGTATTGTAATGAGTAAATAGTGAAACACTCCAAAAACAGACAACCAGAGAAAGAAAGACTTAGAGGTCACTGGAAACTACCACATAGATGCCCCGCCTGAGAAGGCTGATTGTATAAGAACAACGCAGTCCAAAGATCAGAAATGTGATATTTTAATTTAATGACTTTCATATTCCCTGGATCATAGTAAATTTAACATAATGTCCATTTATAACATCTGCACTTCTTTTAAACACTCAATCAATAAAGATTTAATGCATTAGTGCCTTCATAGAGAAAGATAAGCTGGCTTTTTAAAAAAACAATTTAGATATTCATTTTTGTTTACCTAATAAGGATACCGCAACTAGAGTAGTTGCCACTTTAAGTGACCACAGCAAAACAAAATATATAATTATTTTTTACATGACTATATTACAATTTTATATGGTTAGTTACAATATACTCCAGGTTATAAACTGTATTGCTTTGGCCATGTGTAAACTATCAAATACTAAATGGCGTTTAAACTCATAACCATGGAAGTAGCAGGTAACAAAAGAGAAAACAGGTCAGCATCACTTTTAAATCTTGTGAGCTGTAAAATCTATGTTAATGCTATTGTTATTGCTATATTAAACAGTTCTCTACACTAGGAAATATATTTTAAAATTTAGTGGTAACACGTTTTCTTATCTTGATTTTAGGTGTATAAAGAAATCTTTCTAACCACTCTTTATCATCATGTTAACATTTTGAATCAGTATTTAAAAGTTACTGAATACATTTTCATTACACATAGTGCATGAATACTTCCTCTATGCAGCTTTAAAATTTGGCAAGGGATTATAGTCCATGATTTTGCCAGGCAGAAAGAGATTAGGACAAAAATGAAGAGGGTATTAGAAGGTAAAACTCAGTACATGGCAATAAAGTACTCTAAAACTTAAATAGGAACAAAAGACATATTCACAAACTGTGGAAGTCTTAGTGATTTAAAGTTAACTTAAAATTTAAAACCAAAATGTCTTTTATGATGACAGGCACTTGAAAAAGAGATTGGGAATAAATTAATAAATAGGACTGTGGGTGATTCGTAAATAGAATCCATGTGACATGTGAATTAATTGTTGTCCTTTCTTTTTGGCCACATTGTTGGATTTGGGTTTACTGTAGCATCACATTAGATTCTGGCAGAAAGCAACATTCCTAGCTTATTTCCAACATGTGGCCGAGTTTACTGAAAGAAAAAAAAGACTGGAAATTCTGTTATATTTTAAGACAGAGTTAAAGCTCTTGGGTCTAATTTGTTCCTAACTGAGCTGTGCTTTGCTGGGACAAACTCAGGACCTTCCGCATGAATGTGACAAGGCTCTGATGAACTCCAGGCTAGGAGTAGGACTCTGCCCCCGTGGGCTTCCTCCTACCCCACCTCATTTCCTCTCTTCTGATATCTCTCGTACACATTTTCACACACATTTCAACCCAAGTTAACCTTAAGGCACTTTGCTGAGGAGATTACAAAGTTAGGCAAGAATGCACAAATTAAAGAGATAAAGAGGCTGCTTCATCTTCCTAAGAAGCAACTTTGCCTCTGATAGGAAAACACCATATCCAGATACTTTTCTGTTGACTATTTACAAAAAATAATACAAAAATTAGTAATAAGCCTTACAGGTTTCTGTTAAATTGCTTAATTTGTGTGACTTGAAAAACAGTGTTTCACCTATAATGTACTTGTGCTAGAGACCACGGGTGAGAGGATGCTCCTTGCTCTTTTGCTATGCGAAGACTGCACCAGGCAATTCACATTTTGTCCTTTATGGAGTCTCTTGGTCGTAAAGCTATGAACAGGGGAGCCTGCCCTTCATTTAATCATCTGCATGGTAGTGTATGCAGCTAACTATTCACAGATGATAGAACTAAACACATAGAGTTTATAAGAGTGAAAGAAGATTTTAATAGTCTCCAAAGTTGTAGACAGTGTACACTCTTTGCAAACCATGTGAATGGGATAGTTCAAAGAAGTCTTGTGCTAGCAATTCAAAGCCCTGTTTCTTTGATCTTATCTGAATGCAGAATACAATGATTTTCATAAACAGTGTCAATTTCTCTTTCTAATGGTCATTTCATTGTTTCTAATGTGCAAAAACATAAGTAGTTTGAGCTGCTTTTCACCTTGCACCTAATTACACTTTGACCATTGACATAATTCTGTTCACAAAAAGTTATTTCTTGAAGGATTTTTGAAATTTTGTATTTCCTTCCTACAGAGTCACATGATTTAAGAATAAAACTCTTCAACAGGAATTCTGAGTGAGCTTGTTTTTTTAATGCAAGTGGTGTATGAATAAACTGGAAGCTACTGAGAGCTATATTGAAGTGCTAACTATAAAAACTTAAGTGCTTTCACAAAGAGTCTTTCTTAATTCTCACTTCTCCTCATGCTATAAACAGTCCATTAAATGTCAGGTAGAATTATGAGTGCTAAAATGATCCCTCTTATAACTTTATGTGGCTTTTGTGCAAACATAGTTGTTTGTTTTTCTTTTGCCAAATATATCATTTTGTTTTAATGACTTCTGTCCAATAGAGAACATGAGATTAAGTGAATATCCCTTCTTTCAAGATGAGCTGTATTTATTACTGGAACGGAAGTTGTCATATCCGTGATCATTAGCTTTGAACTTTAAGCATGACTGCTTCTCCTCCAAGGACTGCTTTTCTTCAAATGACTGGCACCAGCAGCATAAGCATGACTGTACAAAACAAAGCAACTCGTTACACATCAGCATTAGTCACACTGTCCCCATTCCTCCTGTTGCTCTAGGGCTCTTTCCTTGCAATAGTGTGAACTCTTGGTCCTTGTCTTTCTACTCTCTTATTTTTTCCTTTAAGATTTAATTAGTTAGAAGTATATGGTAATTTGTTCACTAAGACAGAATAAAAATTGCAGTTAATATTTCTTACTAAGATAAATACACTCTTAATTCTTTTTACTATTACTGTAATCTTTTTATTTATTTGTGTATTTGGTACAGGGTCTTACTACATAGCTCCAACATGCAGTGATCTTCCTATCTCAGCCTCCTCAGTGTTAGGATTACAGGTATGCACCACCACATCCAGACTCAATGGATGGCTTAGCATGCCTGGGGCCCAGCTGGCATGGAATGTGATACCGGAAATTGAACCTGAGTTTTTGAGCCTGCCAGCAGGTGCTTAGACCGTTGAGCTATCTCCTCTGGCCTACACTTTTAATTTTCAGTACTTACTCTTGATTACCTGATGTGCATTCTTAATAGCTGGCAAATACAGATTTTTAAAACTTTCTGTCTTGCAAATGGAAATATTACCACATTCATGACTATACGTATGTATGTATTTATGAGTGTATGGCTAGTCTTTCCTTTTCTTTTTTATTTTAAGAAGAAAAGAATAACAGTAAAGCAGAGTTTCAAAACAGGTCAGTAGGAGAGTTACACTAATTAATACGTTGCATATAGTCTACCTAGTAGTAGTTCAGAGGTGACTAGTTGGTTTTAATGAGATTGTATTGTACATATAATCACAATCTGCTTTTTGTCACTTGGTAGTGCCATAGGCATCACTCCATGTCACTGAATTCACTACTAATTTTCTGTTTTCCTCAGTGACACATTTTTCTCACACGCCTTTTTAGTATTGTCACACAATAAAGGCATAAAGTTTGTAAGTGTCCTTGCAAGTGTGAGTTGCATTCATTTGATTCTTTGAAAATCCAAAACCTGGCTCATTTTATTTGTTTAATGAGAAACTATGTATGCCAGGAAATAGGTGCTTAACTATTTTCAATTCCGTAAAATAAGGAAGCTATTCTTGAGAGAAATCCTCTTCTAGCTCCAAAACCTGAACAATGAGTAGCCAATTAATTTTGTAGACTGTCTTACAGTTCACAAAGAGGCCAAGTATTGGGCTTTCCAATACTGAACTCCAGGAACAACGGATCTTCCTCACCTACAGGGAGGGTGTATTTTATTTTATGTTGGATTGTGGAAGGAGCTAATGGGTGGATGAATGGTTGTTTCAATGCAAGCCACTAAGTCCTCGTTGTTTTTGTATGTCTGATGAGATATATTCGGCATGGAACAGCACATTTCTGTTATATGGTTATGGAAAACCAAATGTTGATCTTGATTCAGATTTTATTATTTATTTATTTATTTATTATTATTATTATTTTTGGGTGGTACCAGAGATCAAACTCAGGACCTTGTGCTTGCCAGGCAAGCACTTATTCCACTGAGCTATCTCCCCATCCCCTTGATTCAGATTTCATTGCTTGATTTCATAAGCCATGTGAGGGAGGGGCTGACTTATTATAATGCAAATTGTGAGCAAATAGCCCAAAATCTCCCAGAACAGAGAAACAGTACATTTAATCAAGTATAGATTTATTTTTTATGTGACATCTGTCAGACATTAATGCATGTAATTTTTATGAATTTCCTAAGCAACTCCAGGAATATAACTGCTTGACTGAGTCAGAAGAGAGTGGCTGACTAAGATGTATGGGCAAACTTGAGCTATAATGATATACAAGCCAAAGTCATATTTTAAAAATCAACCATAATATAAGGCAAGGGAAATCTGAAAAGCAATTTCCTAGATCTCTTCAGATAGAAATATTAATGGTGTTTAAAGCTTTTATTTGATGTAAGCTTACAGAGTACTTTCCCTCCTCTGTACTTGCGATTGAACTCAAGGCCTTTCCACTGCACTATATACCCAGCCTTGCCCTTCTTTTATAGTTTTGCGACAGGGTCTCTCTCAATAAGTTACCAAGGCTGGACTCCAAGCCACCATTCTCCAGGCTTGGTTATCACCACACTCTACCAACTGCAAATTGCTTTTTGTATTGGAATAGTCTCTTACCTTAAAGCAGTTTTTGAATCTTTTGCTCACCAGGTAAAGAGCGATTGGATTGATACAGGAATTTAAGGAGGCCATGTTGATACCGATGTAGTCCATCACCAAGAGAAAGCTGCAATCAAATTAAAAGCTCAAAATATGTTTGTGAAAAATACGCCGCTCTGAGCATATATTCATTGTAGACTTTTGTGAAGAAAAGGAATACCCATGTCCAAAGTCTGAAATGACCACTAATTTTCTAGTGGGGAGCTGTCATTTTTTCCTGTTTTCTTCTCCTCTTCCTTTTAAATTAAACTCTCTTTGGAAGTGCTAAATGCTGAGCAATTGCAAGTATGAAGCAGAATTAGATGTGCTATTTTCAATCCTGTCACTGGCTCCTCATTTTCACTTCTCTGCCTCTTTGTTCCCAGGGTTCTTATAGGTCCCCCTTATTCCTCTCTCTAAGAACAGGAGGGAAAGTAGAATTGGAAGTCTTAGTTGGTCCTTAAAGATTAGAAAATTGACACTGTCTCTGCCTATGAACGAGATCAATAGAAACATTTGTGCATGATATTTATTGGCCAAAGGGTTGATTTCCATTCTACTTTTCTTACCTTAAAAGGTCACATCTATTGGGATCATTTTGATCATAAAGGGTGAGCTTCAAAATCCTGCTGAGGTGAAGGGGAAGCCAACAGAGTGCAAAGACAAGGACCAGGCAAAACACTGTTTTGGCAACTTCTCGCCTCTGAAATGAAAACACAGGCAGGCCCTCGACTATAACTTCTTCATATTCAGAGTGTACACCTTCTCAAGCAGAAGCTTTAATGTTATTTAAAAAAGTGATATTTGTAAAAACTCAGGCTACAGAATTTTTAATGAAATACTTAATGCAAATTAGACCTAAAATGACCAGAGTGATCTTTTAAAATTATGTTGCTCTCTAGATCCTTTTGAATGATGTAGACTATTTTAAAGTAGATAATATGAAAATATTATTTAAGATTCAAAAATGCAAGATGAACTAATCTGTGATGCATAAGTTTATTTCATTATCAACCACCAACATTTTCATCTTCATAATTGTACTTATAGTGGTGAGCTGCCCATTCTGTGCCACCCCTTACCTGCTTTAAGTGGTCATTTAAAGCAATCTGCATGCCACTCTTCTTTCTCAACATCTCGCAGGTCATCAGGGTGTAAAACAAGGCAGTAATGGCCAGTGGTAAGCAGAAATAGAAGCTGAAGAGCCACCAATCTTTAGCTGTCTTGTAAAACTAGGAAGGAGGAAGAATTTTTATGCTTAATAAATCTTTGTTTAAAAAATCTTAAGGGAAAGAATCCATTCAAAGGAAAGGAAAAACTGGGATGAGGAAAAGGATAAAGAAAGAAGAAAAAAGTTATATTCATGTATATATACAGGATAGCTTGGATAACTGTACTGCCAATTTCTGCTGGTCTAGTGAAAGGTGCAGCTAATGCTTGGATTTTTTTCTTTTCCTTTTTCATTTCTTCTAAGTTTTTTTAAAAATAATTTTGTATGCTTGTATCTGGTAATTGAAACAATGACTTGGAAGCAACATTATGCAATATAACAACTATTGTTGAATTCCAATTATTTTGTTTAATGAAATTCTGCATCACTTCTAATGTTCTTGTTACCATTTTGTATTCTCTTTAATTTTTAAAAATCTTATGCACAAATGTTCAACTTAAAATATTCACCAAGAAACAGTTATCTTCTAAAGGCGATTCTCTTTTAGAAATACTATATAGAATCTTTCAGGTTGTTTCTACTAAGCAAATAATTATACAGGTATTTTAAATGGAAAGAATTTTTTAAATTTAAAAAGAATTTAGATGAGCCTCCATTGCATTAACTTCACTTAAAGTACTCTCTCAAAAAGGGTTTCTACATGTAGGTTCTGTCTCGTGCAGACTTATATCCTAGTTCTGATTAAATACTCTGGTTAAACACTCTGTAATGATATTTTAAAAAGCTTCTTGAAAAGGCAGTCCTTGTTTTAGATCAAAGATGGAGAAAGGAGCAGATCTGGATTTAGAATCCACCCATTTCAGGTGACATCTATATGCTCATCTGCAGAACCGTCTATTCACCTGATGGCTGCCTAGTGGCCCAAAGCTGAGCACAGCAGAGTAACCAGTTCTTAGGGGCTTTGAGTAGAAAAGTCATGAATTCCCACTGATTCTCATGTGAACTAGGTTTGGTTTGTGTCCTTGAGATCCAAAGGGTTCCTGGAGAAGTGGTAATCTGATTCTTGCTAGTTGAGTCTTCATTCGAGGTTGACCCTACAGTCCTGAGATCTATACTCTTAAGTGATGCTGAAGATACTAATCAATAGCTTTTCAAGGATGAGGTTCAGGGAAAAGTAGCAGAGAAGAGGAAGTAAAAGTAAGGTTTACCTGCATAAAGGCTGTTTTCTGAATGGGGTGGAGCATGCAGATTCGTAAGTGACGTCCTTTGTAGTTCATGGTAATCATATCAAAACCTATGACTTCAGGGACAGCCAGAATCACAGAGAGCACCCAGATTAAAACAATTTCTACTGCTGTCCATTTTGGAACGCCAATTCCTTTAATGCGACTCCAAGAAGCAACGGCTCGGTATCTGAAGAGAGGATGAGAATGGATTTTTCAAGGTCCTAGATCTTGGCTTTATTGAATTACATAGTTTATTTACTTTTTCTTTTTTATTTCTTTTGCACAGGGAATCAAGCTTAGGGCCTTGCCCTTGCCAGGCAGGAGCTGTGCTGCTGAGCTACATCCCCGGCATATAGTTTATTTTCTTCAGAACACAGCAAACAATACTATAGTGTTTAAGATCTCCCTGACTTAAACAAATAACTCTTACCTGTCGATACTCAGGGCACACAGACTCAGCACAGTGATCCCCACGGAGGCCTTCTGTATGAAGGGCACCAGCTTGCACATCTCAACCCCGAAAGGCCAGTCTTCTGCCAGCAGCTGCAGGAGGGGACA
Source organism: Tympanoctomys barrerae (assembly GCA_002564285.1). NCBI lineage: Eukaryota > Metazoa > Chordata > Mammalia > Rodentia > Octodontidae > Tympanoctomys > Tympanoctomys barrerae. The sequence goes on along the minus strand of NDGN011552431.1, from coordinate 3,075 downwards.
GGGAGGGCCGTGAGGGAGGCACTCACAAGAAACTCTCTGACATATGCAGTAAGAACTGATAAGTGCTATCAGTAAAAACAAAAGTGAAGTAGGATAAGGAAGATGGGAATACCTGGCTGCTTATGATATTTAATAAGAAGATCCAAAAGGTCACAGTGAAAAGAGAAGATCTGAGCAGAGTCATGAACAGAAGGAGTAGGATAACAAATTCTGGTTCTTATGCTTTTCCTCATTCAAGATTATGCTTTTGAAAAGTGGTAGTGTTCAGAATATAGGAGAATGCATGAGGAGCAATAAAATCACAGCTTCTGAGAATTCACTGTGCTTATACACTAGCTCAGTCAGAACCTCCTGTGTGGGGCTACGGTAGCCAACTGCTTAAGGTCCCCTCTGAACACTGATGCACGCTGTCACAGATGCTCCATGCTCCAGTCATGGCCAAATCAAAGCACAGCTTACTGAAAACCAGATGAAAAACTCAGAGAAGAAGATGAGACCCCCTCCCCCATGAAACAGTTCTCTATGAAGAAGACTATATGTATTCACATACTTGTTTTTAACTCAAGACAACTTGCTTAATGGAACATAAATCAGCCAAAGTAGCCACACTGCTTCTGGAACACACTGGGCACATCCCTGCTTTAGGCATTTGCCCTAGCTCTTATTCTGGAAGGCTGCTTCACCACAGAGCCACTTGGGTAACTCATCTTTTGCTGAGCCTTTTCAAATCTCTTTTCAGTGTGACCCATTAGTGTTCAATGCCATGACCAGCCAGGCCTTCTCATATTCCTTACCACACTCCACTTTCCTTTTTATCCACAGCACTCATCAATTCTTATTGCATATGTCATAACTTTTACTTACTTGGTTGTTTAATTTTTGCTAACTTAGTCCCTACAGTAAAACACAGAATGTGAGTTCCTCAATTATCTAGAGGAACACCATGGAGATGCTTGATAAATATTTATGCCTCTAGAATATACAGGCACGAGCAGTATAATGACCAAAAAGACAGTTCCTGCAATTACATATACCTCTCTGTCTCTCTGTCTCTCTCTCTCTCTGGCAGAATTGGGGATTGAACTTGGGCCCTTGTGTTTGCCAGGCAAGCACTTACTCTTTTGAGCTATCTCCCCAGCCCCACATGTCTCTCTTTCTGACAGCAGACTATGCAACTATCCATTATTAGATGCGGTTGCTTTCTTTCTTAGGCCCAATGGGTGTACCCCGCACTGGTAAATGAATCACTTTAGGTAAACATCTGGACCAAATGTTTATGAGGTTTTGAAAATAAAGAAAAGTATTTAAAATCCACAATTTTTAAAAAAAGTATAAAAAATAACCTTCCAAAAGTGAAAACTATTTTGAAACACAGTTGGGTGTTTCTGTCCTTTAGTAATAAAGACTCAATTTCATTTGTCAAGCTGGGTTGACTGTTCTATAACTAGAATGGCACCAACAGCTAAAATGTGTGTCTCATTATGGATATGACTTGAAAACTGAACACAGGATCAATTTCATTTCTAAGTCAGACATGAAAATTTACACAGAAATGTGAGACAGATGGTGGATGACTTATCACACATGTGAAACTGGGCCATGAAGGCCTACAGGGCCAGGCAGGTTAGAACAGAGCAGAAAGGGGGGCAAGGGTACGGAGGCCACTCATGTCAGGAAGATGATAGGAACAGTGAGGTCGACGAGAATCACTGTGATGTGAAAAGAATGTGTACTAATGAACATCATTGCTGATAGCCCCCCAAATATGAAAATCCCTCAATTCTTTAAAGGAATCCAAAAGTTGTAATTTTGATACAAATTCTCACCAGTTTTAAAAACTGCCAACTAATTAATACTCTTAAAAACTCTGTCATATAATGTATGAACAGAATGGACATTTGGATTAGTTGATTCATTTATAACTCTGCTCGACAATTCATTCAATGAGTACTTATTATTTACTACATGCCAAAGGCCATTTGGAGTCCAGGGTACATTTCAGTGAGCAATGCAAACTACCCATTTTTCTAGAATTTACAGTACATTCTCTCAGAACACGATACTTCCGTAGCACTGTGACATAAATGAAAGCACAAGGGCAGCTCACGGTGCTGTGTCCTTCAACTTAGGCTACATTCCATCATGAATCTCCGAAAAGGTAGAAAATGATTTTCTTTTTTAATGTTTGGCTGCAGTATGGGAGGAAAATGGCCAAAGAACAGAATCCTAAGGTATTATTTGGTAATGCGAATGATTTAGAAAGTGAGAAGACACACGGAAAGCCTTTATGTTACTTTCCCCAAGTGAACATGCTCAACATTGTTACAGTCTGGTAGGCAAAACCCTAAGTCTCTCCTCCCTCACACAGAATGGGAGAAAGATGGAGAGATAATTTTCGATGCTCTAAATCCAAATAGATCTGCTACCACAAGCTCCTCAACTGGCACGTGGCAGCCACTCTATTGGGAGGAAGAACATCATTCAAAAGTAGGACAGGCAAGCATTCATAAAAAAGAAATGCCTAGAATAGTTTCCTCTACCCTACCTATCAGGATACCCCGCTTGGCCAAGGTTCCACTAACACCTCAGTAGGACAAAAATTGTTTTTCCTTTTTGCCTTAGAGGGCTAGAGGTAATGACAGCTGGAGTCATTTGGATGTATTTGCATTTCTCCACTTCTGACAAATTCACCTGGAAAAATAATAGTTCTTTATATCAAGAAAATCTTTCCCACATAGAAGATTTATTTGCCTCCAGTTTTGGCTCCCTGTCACTTCTTTGGACTGATGTTTAGGCTCCTACAAACATTACATGAGTAGCTAGAGAATCTCAAGTAGTTCTTGTGAAAGCAAGAGAAATCTGACAATTCCATCTCGCACATCCAGTGAATCCTGTTGGTTCGGAGGCAGTCAGAGCAGTCTCCACACTGCAACCCATTTTATTTTTGCAAATTGAAAACAAATTATTACAAACATAAATGAACATATTAATAAAAACTGTCCAAAATAAAAGTGAAAGAATTTACAGATCAGTCATAATAGTTCACTGTCAAAACCAAGAAACTTATATTCATAT
>NDGN011552429.1:0-10457 GCA_002564285.1 Tympanoctomys barrerae | reverse complement strand
ATATACAAAATAGGATAGATACACAGCTACTTTCTCTTAATTCAATGAAAAGAAAGATTTGTAATAATAGTGTTTGGACAGGATATCATGTCTGTATCTTGTAAAAAAAGAACTCATTTGCCACTGAATAAAATAAAAGGCAAGCGCCCCTAGATCTCTCACTGATGGTGTACATGGTTGTAAAAGTTTGGAGAGCTGAGGATGTAGCCCAGTGATACAGCACTTGGCTAGCATATGTGAGGCTGTGGGCTCAATCTCCAGCACAACCAAAACTAACTAAACAAATAATTTGGAGAGCACACTTGTCACCAGAGAACAAGGGTTGTGGTGCCAAGGTTCCAGTAGCCCTTGGGTCAATGATAGGCACAGTTCCAATCAACCCCAAGTGATTCCCATTTTCAGGGGCACTGGGACACAAAACACATAAGCACCCTTTGTCAAGAAACTTGAGGCAGTAGAATGGTTAAGCTCCACTACATGGAAGCCAAATGCCAACTGTGAGAGCCCCTCACATTGCTCAAAAAATAGGAGCCCTACCTTACCCTGAATGATGGCACAGACTTGTCACTCATTTTGTTTCACTTGGGAGCACTAGCTTATAGAGAGGATTCAGTGAGTGATGCCCATGAAGCAATATTGCAGTGCTGGAAATATGTGGCTTCTGCAGCAGCTCTTGTGTTGCCATCTGGCCTTGTTGTGGCCCTTGAGTGTCAGGACCACACCTATGTTACAGTATTTCAGGACAGCCTGGATCTGGCAGTGCCCTATTAGTTAGAATTCCAGCAGCTCCTTTATCCCCTGATCTCAGTTTTCTTGCCTAAAAAACTGGTGCAGGAAGGGAGGAAAGAATTATGCCCATGTGGCAGGGCCAAGGTTCAATAAGGTTGTGTGTGTCTCCTGGTGTGCAGTGAGCAGATGATCAGCCATCTTACCATTTCGTGAGTAGAATAAATCATTCTCTTTTCCCTCATCCCATTTAATTTTTCCAAGTTGAAATGAACATCATAATCAATAGAAAATTTGCCAAACTAAAATACTGATTTTATCACAGAGTTTTAAAAAGAAAGACAACTCTGTCATGATTTCCCCACACACAAAATCATTGGTTTTTATTTTAAAAGGTGCATACTCGGGGTTCTTGTGTGGTACCAAGAGTTCCCAGAACAAGTAGAGAAGATGTTTCTGTGATCACTCCAGCCAAGTGTTCTGCTGTTTTTAAAACTATCTCACCTCATATACATTAAGCCATGGGTGTGGGGCGATTGTCCAGCTGTAGCTCTCACCATGACACTCCTGCCTGGTCTGGCCCTTTGTTCCTTGAAACTGCCCACAGATAGCTCACAGACACCTGGCCAGATCTGTACTTTCAACAGCTACCATCTCCTTAGAGCTCCCATTGTTGCATACTAGAGGTCACTGGGAAGCAGAGACCAGGGTAGAGGAGCCCAGGTCTGCCTCCCCACCACAGATTCCCCTACTCATCCCCACTCCCCCCACCTCTTACCATCTTCCTGATGCCCCCACAGCCTCACAGAAGCATTCTCTTGCCTCTCTGTTCATAAGCATGCCCCTCCCAAGTCCACCCCCTGGGGTGAACATTGTTGCATCTGCCCCCTACTTGATAGGTCCATACTTACAACCCATCACAATGCTGTCCCTTCATGCATTGGGAACACAGTTTTCCTCGAAGGCCCAGATTGGGATATACTGCTTTGCTGCACTGGCCTCCACAAAGGCAGTGCTTTGGGAACTGAGCTCTTCATCCTCCTACCCCATTGGAATCTTACCCTCAGGCTGGGCCCTAAAAGAGGGAGACCAGTCTCCTTTTCACTTCATTCTTACTTTTGGGAGCAGTCACTCCTTTGTGGGGCAAAAAGGGTGGCCCTACATAGGTGAATGCTTGCTTCAGAAACCACTGTGACTACAAAGCTACAGCTCTTGTGACCACTTCCTCTTTGGGCAAAGGAAGAGCCACACATGAGGTCCTGCTTGCTACACCCCTTACAGAGCAGGGCCCTTTCTGGGCTGTCTGAACCAAGAAGCTAATAGTGTCCCTGCTTCCCCTACAGTGCAGACTTGGGGAGAACTTGCTGGAAACCACAGTCACTCTAGTGCAGCAGTAGACAGTGCAGAGGGAATACTTTAACATTACCTTTGAACAGTAGAGGAAGTACCTGGTCCACTGTGATCAGGTACCTGGTCCTCCCAGTCTCGAAGTTTGGGACAGCTGGTCAAAACAGAAACAAGAAGCCAGAAGTACCCCAAATGTAGAAGAAATGTTTTCTGAGCTCAACAGTATACAGAGTTCTTCACTGTGCACCTAAAAGAATGTGGCATACATGTCACAGTCATTGTACCACTTGGCCTCAGAAGCCACTCTGCTATCTTGCCAAGTTCAGGACAGGCCCAACCCAAGCTTTGGGCTGGCCACTGGGCAGTGCTCACAATGACCCTGTCTGCAGACCTTGAGCCAACACTGTCTACACTGACAACAGCAGTCTAGGTTCTCCTTGACAGTGGGCTTCTACAGCACCATTGGAAACTCAGAAAATGCTGTCCATTAGGTGACAGACACCAACCCCCAGAGGAACTTGGCTCTTATTTTGCTGGAAAGATGTGGATGACATATTTAGTCCTCAGCAAATGCAAAAAGCACCTGGGAACTTTGTGCAAAGAAGCACACCCAACTGGGAATAAATGGTCATCCAGGGTGCTGCTGTGAGTAAGGGCCATAAGGATGGAGCTATTGCTTCTCTCAGGAAACTGGGTAGCAGGCAGTACCCTACAGCTTGTTTCCCAGACTCCAAACCCATGGCCTCTTAGGAGATAACCCCATGTCAGCCCTACAGCCACAGGTCCATTAGATAAGAGCCAGCAGGGCAGGTAGTACTCCTGTCTCTCAGGCCAAGGGACCAGCAATTCATTGCCACCCAGGAACCAGAAAATGTCTGGGAAGGACTCCTGCTCCTGGATACAAAGCCAGCCTACACAAGAGCCAAGGCCTCCCATGTAAAGTCCCTTGAAAGTGGGAAGAAAACAGGGCAGGACACTGTTCCACATTCCCAGCTGACACTCAGGCTTGGAGTCCACCCTTTTTGGGCCACACTTTCTTTTCTGGTGGCAGTCAGAATGGTGAAGACAAGTTGCCTGCAGAGACAACCTCAGACTTCTGTTTTCAAATTGGAAACAGCATTACTAGCTCTAATTTTCTGTGAAATTAGCCGACACACTTGAGCTTCTCTAGCACTCTGGCTGCCATCCTGTGGGCAAGGGTGGAACAGGAGCCCAAGAGCAGATTTCCATCTCTAGAAGATATCCTTACCCTGTGAGCAGAGCTGCACCCAATGGGAAGAGGTGCTACATGCTCTGAGCCACCAGGAGGAGCTGCCAAACAACTCTGGAATAGTCTTTTGGATCAGGCCTGAGTGAGGGCACCGTCTTGCATGGAAATAAAGGGTACAGTTGCCCCAGCAAAGCCCCTTGCCTCTGTTGAAAATCCAGCTGACCTCTCAGAGTCCAATTGAACCAGGAGGACCTGGCAATTGGAGAAAAGGCCTACTGCCTGTGGGCAGGTTGGCCAGTTCCTAGAAACTGAACTCTTCCAAGCTTCATAAATTTTTGCCAGAATTTGATTTCTGGTGAGGTTTTTAGGGCCAGTCAAAATGAGCATGCCCAGGACAGACTGGAGCCTTTACCCACAACTGTCGCCCAAATGTTTCAATGGTCAGTCTATCATGAAACAAGGCCCTACTGAGAGATTCCTTACCCAGCATCTACATCGGGGCAAATTTTACCAACATTTATACCATAAAGGACACTGACCTCAAGGTAAGCTTTAAGGTTGGGTATCTAAGTTAACCAAACACTTGGGTAATCATACTTCTTAAATAGTGTGTTTCATACAATTTTTTTGTTTGTTTGCTTCTTTTTTTTTTTCTTTAAGGAAGCTTGGCCAGTTGTTCAACATGCCCAGACTGTGGTCCTCAGCCCTGGATTGGGCAGGGCATTGGAGCCATGGATATTGGAGCCATGGATAACATGTCTTGGGGGCCATTTGAACCATGCTTCTGGTGCTTTGATGGCACAATCGATTAGTGCATGGTACTTCTACTGAAAAAGGCACCTTGCTCTCAGATTTTCATCAGTAAAGATGGTCCACTGCCTGCTACTGGGCAACCTCTAGAGGGAATAAACATTGTTCAAGGATATCTCCTGTCCTTCTCTTTCCTTGGCCCTGCTCACTGTAAAAGAAGTGCATACCCAAATGAAGGATGAATCCCCCCTGAAATAATGTTTTTTTCACTATACTTTTCAAGCTGGCAAAATATATAGAATATAAAATTTACCATCCAAACCATTTCTCACCAAGATCAGTGGCATGACACACATTCATGCTGTCGTGCAGCCACCGCCACCATCCGTGCAGAGCTCTTCATCTTGCTGTGGCATGTGTCAGAACCTTCTTCCTTTTCAGCGATGGCGAGCATCCCCTGTGTGTACACACCATATTGTTTGCCCATCCATCTGTCCACCCCAGATACTCAGCTGTTTCTAACTTCTGGTTTTTGAGAACAGTGCTGCTGTGAGTGTAAGTGTTCAAATACCTCTTCAAAAGTCTGATTTCAGGTCTTTTGGGTTTATATGCAGTTTCCATAGTAATTTAATATGTAATTTTATCTTTTATTAAGGTGCTTTTTAAATTAGTTTGTGAAAACTTCATTTATTTGTTGAGATATATCTGTAATAATACTTTTCCCATTTATAATGTGAGTCATTCCTAAGTTTTCTGCTAATAAATACTTTTGAGAGAGGAGAGCTTTTAGTACTTCAACCATGTCCCAAACTTAAACTCTGCATTGGCTTTTCACAGCAGAGCCAATGTCTATTCTCTGCCTCCCACATACTACAGTCCACTTCTGTGACCCTCCACTATCTCTGTCCTAGCCTTTCTTTTTTTAATTTTTTTATTCATTTTAATGAGAAAAAAGGATAAAGTAGCAATTACACAGTTTCAAAACTAACTAACAGGTTAGTAAGATAGTTATAATAACTAATACATCACATATTGTTGTCTTCATAGTAGTTATTCAGAGGACAAGATTTAGACATGATATCTTGTCTAAACAATATTAGTACAAACCTTTCTTCCCATTGAACTAAGAGAAAGTAGTTGTATATCTATCCTAACTATCATATATATTTTTTCACTGCAAAATGGTCCTTTATTTATATCCCTCTTTTTTGTTTTGTTTATTCAGAGATGAGTGTTCCATTGCTGTTAGAGAAGTTGTACTTGGAGAAGTCTTTAAAGGACCTTTCATACTTGATGCCAGTCCAAAGATTGTAGGTACTTGAATTCAGGGCCAGGTGGATGGCTCAGTGGAATAAGTGCTTCCCTGGCAAGCGCAAGGGCCTGAATTCAGGAAAATAACCCAGTACAGTTAGTCCAATAGTCCATAATGGTAGTGAGTTACCAGCACAACTGGCAGTTGTCCGAAGTTGCTGACTTGAGCCTTTTACAGCTCAAATATGGCTTTACTTTTTTATACCTCGTGGTTATACTTTTCTGATGGATGGTTAAGACCAAGTTAAAGCAAGACCTATATAACAAAAATGTAACTTTTGCTATTTGACAAAGTCAGTCAAATCCCCTCAGGATTTACCCTGAAACCATGTAAAACACCTTGTGGATCTTTCATCAGTGTCAGACATGTGGATGAGTCAGGCCATTGCTTGACCAATTTGCTCTCTGTAAAAGCTGGAAAGAATTTTTTTCTCTCTGGGTTACTCTGCTTGTGTCCTAGCCTTTCTAATGTCCCACCAGCCCTAGGCTCCCAGATGTTCATCAGTAGAGATGGTCTACAGCTACCAAGCTCCTATCCATTTCTCAGGAGCCTTTATTCATGCCACTGCCAAGCTGCAGATCTTCCTGAAGTTTCTCTTATGTTTCCATACAATAGCTTGTGTCTAGGTACAGGCTTGCAATCACTCCAGGCCCCAAACTTTGTACTTTATTTCTCTGTGCTGACCAGAGTGTCAGCATTAAGAGTCTTATTTAAGGCCTTACCTTAACTATGTACTGCCTTCCACTTCTTGTCATCGAAGTACCACGTGAATTGTAACCTAGACTAGGCATTTGTGGCATAAAGAGGCCCCAAATCAGTTGGGGCCTCAAATCAGCTGCCTCAGCCCCCACCAGAGGGCTGAGCCCTAGCTTACTTTGTACATGCTCCCTCCTAGATAGGAGACTGGGCCTCCACATTTTGACCACCATTATCATTATGCATTTCAGCTCCTCTGAAACTATACACATTTATTTCTGGGTTATGTTAGTGCACCCTTTTAAGCCCTGGTCTCTCTTTTCCTGATCACTAAAAGAGCAGATTTTATCTGGAGGATTTTGTAAATATGTAAAAACAAACTTTGTCTTGCACATGAAATTGTTAAACATCCAATTGTGCCCCAGTGTGGTGACAGCAAAGAGTGCAGACTGGAGAACTTTTCATCAAAGCATATCTGACCCATCCACACCCTGGAGTATGGAAGTAAAGTAAGTAGACAAGAGATAGCAGGGCCACACCAGCCTCTCTGTAGAACTCAGGTTTGGGTGATGCCTGCTGGAATATGCCACTGGCTTGATGATTCCCTGTGACCAGGTGCTGTGCTCATCTAATTTATCTGCTCATCCAGTTCCTCACCAAATGTTGCTAAAATGCCTTTATACTCACCTGAAGCACTTTAAGCATATATTTAATAATAGAAAATAATACAATAGCATTGTGCAGTGCCACAACTTGTCCATATAAAGATGATTAGTGAGTATGCCAACTCCCACTCTCCAGAATTTGCACACCTATAAAGCAGCCTGGATCTTGGATCTTGGGTCTTTTCAGCCTGCTTCTTGCCCAAGATAAAGCTGGTGGCTGCTCTGATAGAGGCAGCCACATGCATATATGTGCATAAGCACATAAGGTATATCATCTTCCTGGGGGAGAGTAATTCTGAGAAAGTATAACAGATTGAAAGATGATCTAGTGTTAGAAGACCCAAATTCAAATACCATCTCTCTGATACCCAGTTACCTTACTTGATACCTTGAAATGTTAACTTTCTCATTAAGAAAATGGGGGTAATAGAATCTCTGAGACAATAGGATTATCACTAAAATCAACTAGAGCCTGAGCCTGCTCAGACTCAGAAGCTATATGATTCTGATTAGCAAGCACATGTGACAAGGATATACATATGAACACACATGGATATGTCCATGTAGCATGCCAGAGGATCTCTGGAAAAAAAAGAAGCCTCAGGGAAGATAAAAAGGAATCCTCATACCTCACAGCCTTACAGGTATGTCTCAGCAGAAAGAGGCTGGAAAACACTGAGATATGCAATCCACTATCTGGTCTACTTCTAAAACCCTGATTTTCAGGTTTCAAAGCTGGTAGCTAAGCCTCACATACAATTGTGTACAATCCAAAGATGCCCTGTCCTCTGCTCTTCGTGGGCTCCCACTGACATCCATAACTCTAGCATGCATGCATGTACCCCTAATGGTATAAAGAACAGCTTCCTGATTGTATTATCTGCATGAAGAAATTCCAAATTACCATGAGCTGCGCCTTCCCCTGCACAGTTATCTAATGGCACAAAATAAATCAAAAGTCTCCTGCCTCAGAGACCTAGGAGAAAGGCAATGTTTTGGAATGATTCCCTGTGGACAGTGAAGGATTCCCAAACAACATAGAAGATAACAGTTTCTCCCTATTTGTGGGAGCAGAACTGCTCTCTCTTTTGCAGATGAGGATTTCTGCTCAGTCTTCCTGCTCCGTTTTAGCACCAGCCTCCAGGAGCTGAAGAGAACCATGCAACTTTGCAATTACTTGATGTTTTCTTGCATTAATTTTAAATGTTCTTTTTTGAAAAAAGCCCCATCCTAAGTAAATCACATAACATTATTTATACTTGCTATTGACTAGATGCTATTTTCTAACACACAGTCAAAGCATAATCAGTTGTGACAGTAAGATAAAAACTGTTCTTCCACATGCTGCCTTGAAAAGCCTTTCTGGTCCAGCAGGCTCAGATGTGACCCGTTCTGGGAACTTGGGAGGTGAAAGCTTGTCTTGGGGAAGTAGGAGTGTCTGCTTCCTGGGCAGGGCCACACAGTCTTTTTAAGGCCCTCTTTTTTGAGCACTGGCCCATATGCACCAAATAGGGCTGTGGAGGGATGTCTCCATCTAGTGACTACTGCTTTTGTTACACTGAGAAGCAAGTTGCTACCAGCCTGCCTAGTCGGGTTTCCAGGGGGATTCTGTTTTGTTTTCTTCAAAAGTTCTTATATTTTGTGAGCATTTTAATGAATTTTCATCAAGTACACATTATAAATGTGCAGATTAATTAATTTTGTTTAACATACTTATAGTAGCAATGTAAGCGGTCCATACAGCCTGAGACAGACATCATCCGCACCTCAGAATTCCCACTTATGCTTTATTATCCCACAAAACCACAACAATCTTAGCTTATCAGACTGTAGTATTTTTTCTGGTTCTAAACTTTATGTATGCAGTTAATACCTTTGTCGCATCATTATCTACTAAGAATGTTCCATGTTGTATAGTTATAGATTGCTCATAAATATGATATTTCACTATTACAATTATAATATTATGGCTAGGTATTTGGAAGTTGTTCTATACCTTCAATTAGATCTAGACAGGCAAAAATTGAAATGGTTTTATAATACAAACTAGGACTTTTCATTTTTTAAAGAGAATACAAAATATTAATAACAAATTACAAATGATTCAGAATTTCACTGAGCAAAATAGCATGAATTTCACAGAATTTGCTGCATTGCACAGTGTTGTCTTCAAATTAGTTGTTCAAATTATCAGATATATGCATGCAAAATTGGAAAAAGAAAGAGAAAGGAATAAAGTTATTAGAAATTAAGATGAGAGAAAGGAAAAAAAAGACAAAAAAGAAGTCAAAAAAGTTAAGCACTACCTGCTCCTTTCTATATATCAGCAGAAATCCAGAGAACAATTACCAAAACCCTCCTGCTTATATACATAGATATAATCTCTTTCCCACTTCCTTTCCTGTCTTTCTCCCCATCTCAGTAATTTCTTTCTTTTGAAAAGGTACATTACGTTTTACAGTATGTATTGGACCCTTCAGATTTTATTTACTCTTTCTGGTTCTTACCATAAGGAAACAATACAATGTTTGCCCATCTGGCTCTTATTTATTTCATCTGAGAGTATGATCTCTAGTTGCATCCATTTACCAAAAAAAGCTCCCAGGGGGATTCTGGAATCAGACATAAAGGTATGGGTTGCACAACTGTGTGCATATGCTAAAAGCCACAGGACAGGATGTTTTAAAGGAATGACTTATGTTGAATGAGTCATATTTTAATTTTAAAAGATATTGTGCAAGGCTTTTATATGAACAAAATATAGAATTCAGTGATCCTAAGCTTAGTGACCCCATGATCAGTGAAATGAAGGTTTTCTTCCTTCAGCTTAGCTTGGAAACACCAAGGGAGCACAGGTCTTAAAAGTAGAAGTCAATTATTTCACGTGCATGTTTTGGGGAATCACAGCTAAGACTCCTATAAACACAATTCATCCAGAGCTCTGTTATCTAATAGTCTAATAAATTTTTTCTTTTAAAAGCCACACCTCCCTCCAAAGAGCTTCTGGGGTACAGTTATACGGATCTGAGATGTGAAACACATGCTGTTGTCCCTGCTTATCATTGGGGTCGGTGGATGTGGTTATATTTTTTCCAATGGAGTAAGAACCAATATCTGCTTCTTCATGGAAGCCATGTGCTATTACAAGGCACAACATTAAGCATTTTAGCACACTATATTCCTAACAATTACCCACACCAAACAGAACACCACTGCAGAATTCCAACTAATGTTCTCATCACACACTAACTCAAGAATCTTCCCCTGCACCTCATTATGGGACTGATCAGTGCAATTATTTTGTAAAAGTCTTTGTCAGTGGGTTCAAAATAACCAGAAACAGTAATTATTATTATTTAGGATTCAAGTATTTATTTTCCAGCTGAGATGCAGCCTCACCACACACAGTTACAGGTGTGGATAAAGAGGAGAACAAGGCTATCTGCACACAGAATATCTTCTGGGAAGGGCAGTGGGTCAGGGGAGACTTCGCAAGTTCCCATGCAAGCATGTTGACAATGTTGCCCCAAGCATTCCTGAGGATCTGGGGTGATGCTAGGGCCTGCCGTGTCACAGTGCCACGCCACAGTTTCCCTCTCCTAAATAGATCCTCCTTGTCGGTTACTGTCAGACATGAAGCACCCCAAGGAGTAGACACAGAATGCTGCACCTGCAGGAGAAAACCACAGCAATGTGGAGCTGGGCACTTAAAGAGCTGAGCTAATGGGCAGGCCCCCAAGAGTAAGGTTCA
>NDGN011552425.1:5907-17539 GCA_002564285.1 Tympanoctomys barrerae | reverse complement strand
GGGGGCGGGGCTGGCTGGCATGTGGTGCTGGGGGATTGAACCACAGTCCCTGTGCTTTGCTAACCACAGTCCCTTTGCTACTTTGTCTAAGTAGGTGCTTTAGACCACTGAGCCATCTCACCAGCCCCTGCCTCCTGTTTATGACAGCATGCATATTCCCACTGTAGTGTTCTGCTATTCCAAAATAAATGTCAGTATTCTTTGCAGAGTCTATTTTGTTCTTTAGGTCGACATAATCACTCATGTTTAATGTTGTCTAAAGTGTATTCTGTGCTATCAGAGAGTAAGAAGACATTCAAAAATATTGTTCATTTCATCTTGGTTTTATCCTTATAACTCTTCTAGATATTTTAAAATAGAAGTACATAGATATAATAAACTGTATAAAATAAAAATTGAGAACTTCTGGGTGCATGAACAACTTTGTGTCCCTAGGAAGGATGTAGAATACAAAATCTCAGACTTGAGTCAGTGGTGGGTCTTAGACTTTGAGTGTAATAGATAGGCCATCAAGAGATGTGCTATACACCCTGACCACCACTCAGCCAGCCACTCACAGAGTCACACTCATGGGGTCTAGGATTTAATGCAGATTCACATTTCTAGCAAGCTCCTGGGCAATGCTGCTGCTGCCAGCCTAGGGACTTGTCATCTGTGGAAATGACCACGGCTCAAACGGAAGCAAGCCGAATGAGGGCCACTGCCGCCAGGACCTTCCTTGCAGGTAAAGATGAGGGTCTTGCCTGAACACCAAGGATCTGAGGTTGCCTGAGGTTTATCCTTAGAGCCACAGTCCTGACCCTTGAACAATGCTGTGCCACTCGCCTCAGGAAGGGTGGAATTGGAGACGGTGTGTTCAGGAGCTGTGCAGGGCCAGGGAGGCGGGGCCCACCAGCTGGTCTCACTGCCAAGGGAAAGGGTTAGGGGCACGCAGGCTCTAATGCTGCGGAGAGCTGAAGAGGTTCCCTGAGGAGGCTCCCCTGAGCAGCCACGCACTAGTGTGTGACCCCAGATCTTAAAGTTATGCATGTCTCAGCATGGAGGTGTATAAAACTGTAATCCCAGCTGCCCAGCAGGTGGATGCAGGAGGACTGCGAGCTTCAGGTCCACTTGGGCAATTGAGTAAGACCTTGTCACAAAACAAATAATAAAAAATATAGGACTGGGGAGATAGCTCAGTAGAATAAGCGCTTTCCTGGCAAGCGCAAGGGCCTGAGTTCGATTCCCTGTTCCGCCAAATAAATAAATAAATAAATAAATAAATAAATAAATAAATAAAATAAAGGGCTATAAGTCAGTTATAGAGCTCTTATTTAGCATGTGTACGGTCCTGGGGTCAATCTCCATGAGCAGTACTCCCCCCCCAAAATTATATATATATATATATATATATATATATATATAGCCTTATATATTTTTTAATTTCCTTGCTGCTTTTTGAGAAAGCATCACGGTAGCCGAGGGCTCGCCGAGGGTGGCGCATGTGTAAGGAGCTGGCAGCAGCAGCTGGAGCTGCTGGGAGCACAGGGACACAGTGGCCAGTCCTCACTTAGACCTGCAAGGATGCTCGAGCTGTCTCACTGCTCACCAGGCCCCTGAGAGCCATCTTCCTCCTCCAAGAGCCTGCCCAGGAGATTGGGCACAGCATAATGATGGGCACAAGCTGAGGGCAGATGCAGAGGTCACCTGGCCACAGGGTAGAATTGCCAGCTAAGTAGAAGCCTCCTCCCTGTTTGTCTCTGCCCTGCAGCCCCTCCTCACATATCTGACCTCCATTTCTCTTCATGAATGCATTTTTAGAGCAGACTTGAAAACCAGAAGCAGTAACATACCATGCGATGCGGCTTCTACGGTGGGACTTCCAGTCAGGGCCAGGCAGTAAAAGTTGCATAGATCCGGCCACTCACTTCTGAGAGAAGGCCTCCAGGGAAGGCAGTTTTGTGCATGTCTGCATGGCCTGCCAATGAAAAATAGAATTGCAGCCCTTGCCTGCAGCCAGCAGTGGGGGAGCCCAACAACAGGAAGCCCCTGCTTAGTCCCAACTAGCTGTGCCAGGGCAGCGGGGGGCCTCTGGCTCTCTTCTTTTTCAGCACAGCTTCACTTGAAGCCCACATTTTGTCCTTAGGGCTAGTTCTATAGTTCTGATAATTATATATCAATGAGCTTGCTTTACTGGCATGATTTAGTGTGTGGAGACAACAGGAAGGTCCAAACTCATGCTGCCAATGAGCAGCCTGGTGAGCATACGTAAGGTCCTCAGTGTCACTGAGCTCAGTCCCTTGTTCTGTAAAATGGGGTGAAGAAGGTGACGAGGATACAGTGAAGGTGTGTAAGGAGCTGAGTCCCTGGGCTGCGTCTTTGGATCCTTACTATATGCTGATCCAGTCTATATCGCAGAAAACCTCTAAGTACTCTTCAGAAAGCTAAACCCAGGGAATTCTCGCCAGGGATTCCTGGGGCATTAGCTTATTCTTTCATTCACACAACAGTTGTGCACTGAGTATGGTCTGCTCCTCAGACCAGGTAATAAATACATATAATAAAGTAAATAATAAATACAAACTCTTTCAGGCTTTTTTCATACAAAAGGGCCTTTGTCTCTGATAGGTCTCTTTGGAGATTGTGTTGCTCCACAGGTGAAGGCAGACGGAGGTTCTTTTTCATCCTGCCAGAGAGGCTGTTAGGCATAAGGGCTGGGGTAAAACACAAGGGAGGCTGAGGCCAGGGCGTGGCTGGCCTCCTTTTTGGGGAGGACAAAATAATGCTGGCACCTCTGGGAGGCCTGCTCTGCACACCCGTCCTGTTGAGCCATCTGCATGCTCTGTGAGCTTGAGAATCAGGGCTTTGGAGTCAGGCCTAGATGCTCCCCAGCTCCCCTGCTGCACCCAGGGTCAGGCCTTTCCGGCACTGAGCCTTGGTTTTTTCCATGGAAAATGGTGATAACTGCATCATGCTATGCATCCTGCCCAGGAAAATTCAATGAGTTACAGGTTGAGTGCCCCTTATATGAGATGCTTAGAATGAGAAATATTTCAGATTTCTAAGGTTTCTGCATTTTGGAATATTTGCATGAATGTTACTGGTTGAATGTCCCTAATCTGAAAATATAAAATGCAAAATACTCCCAAATCCAAAACTTCCGGAGGGTGAGAGCTCACATCCCTTGAATGTTAACAGCAATGCAGAACCATCTGACCTTGTAGCCTTTGCAATGAGATGGAGGTCATCACGGGGAGATGTGTGGGGAGGAAAGAAGTGGATAGGGTGCAGCTACAATGTGGGGTGTGGCCATACTAGGCTCCCACTCAGCTGGCTGGTAGAGGCCAGTGTTAAAGCATAACATCTATGTGACCTGAATGGCTACCATAGGTGCCCCAAAGGCAGTGGTGCAGACAGCTGCCGGCTTCTGGAAGGCTCTAGGGACTTCTGTCTGGGGTATCTGGTGGCTTCCTGCATGTTCAGTTTTCTCATCCATTCCTTTCATCAGAGCTCTCTGCACAGAGAGCTGACAGAGGACATCTTAAAGCAAGGGTCAGAAAACCAAGTCTGTATATGGCCTATGAAGAGTAGTTTTCCCATTTATAAATGCTTGAAAACAAATCATGTTTTGTTTCATATGAAATCATAAGACATTAAAATATGGTCACCAGGAACGATTTATTCATTATGTAGTACATGGCTACTTTTGTGCTAAAAAGCAGAGTTAAATGAATAGCTGCCACAGAGACTGTATGGTGTTCAAAACCGAAAATACTTATTTGTCCCTTGGGAGAAAAAATTTATTAGATACTTTCCTGTCAGAAGCACCTGCACTATTACTTCACATTTGTGCATCAAGTAAAATAGATGAAGCTCTAACAGTGGAATTTCAGGCACACATGTATGACAGGTGGCTTCCTCTGGATAACTCCTCCACAGGAGAGAATGGGCAAAATTAGAAACAGGTAACAGAGAGGGAGCAAGATGTAAAGATCCCTGGACCTAGGCAGTAGGGATCCTGGTCTCTAATTTGTGACTCAAGTAAAACTGTGATTTTGGACAAAAAGCCCTTTCATGTGGTGGTGCTTTCCTCATCCATTGAAGATTTGTCTTCTTGGCCATGAAAATGATGATAACTATGAAATGCTAACACCTAAAGTGTCAAACATAAAACTTAGCCAATTCTAGAACATTCTGATAAGGTCTCTTTCTTCCCTTTAAGGCAAAGAAGATAAAGATGTCTGCAGATGAAATGATCCCACTCTTCAAAATCCTTGGTTTGACAAAGTATTGTTGACCCTTGGTATTCATGTAAGGTGGCACTTTACTCATTCTCAAAACACCTGGAAGGTCTCTGATCTGTTTACTTGTCTGACTGAGGCACAGATCCAAGTTCCTCATCCACTACTAGTGAAGCTACTCGTGGCCTAGTGGCCTGGTCAGTTAGCTATTCTCTCCTGACTATAACAGTCCTAGGGTCTAATAATATTATTTGGAAATAAAAGCTCTGTTTTCATGCTAACTCTCACAGAAGCCTCAGAAGAGACTGTGCATGAGTGACATGAGTTTAAAGTACTTATTTGCAATCCAGACTGTGGCCTATGGTGGCCATTTCTAGAAATGAATGTCTTTAAATATAGCCCCTGGAAGTGGTTTCCTTTTAGGGGAGTCTCAGCTTCCAGTTCCTAGAAATTGCTGATTCTAACAGCACCAATACTCACAGGTCACCTGCCTAGGCCAGGAATGATGACAGCTACATTTTATTTAGACACTAAAGCAAATTGCAGTTTGACTTCCAACCACAACCTGCAGTGGTTCTAAAGCATGTAACAGAAACAGAATTGGCACTTGGTGAATGTATTTCCATTCCACTAATGGAGTATGTGTGATCTTAAATATGAAAATCCACACCCAAACCCATGCCAAAGACAGTTGCAACAAATTACATCACCTGGATTTTTTGTTTATAATAGTCAATGTCAGCAGTGCAAACTGGCCATTTGTAGCTATTTAAAAACCTTAAAAAAAAAAAAAAAAAAAAAAAACTTCTTGGGGGCCCATCCTTTCCCTAATTTGTGTCAATGGCACACAAAGCTGCCCAGAAGGGAGGAATTCAATCAGTATCAGAAGAATGCGTTCAAGTCCTATTTCCTAAGCCCCAAGGAAGATATGAGTGGGAGAGGAGGACCAGCTAGCCCGAGGACACAGTCCTTTTTATGTGTCTGTTTCCCCAGGGTGAATATTATGCCTGACAAAAGTCAGTAGGAGGCATTAATGGAGGAGGGTGGGTAGATAGGAAGCAGAGGTCTGGGGATGCAGAGGGGGTGGCAGTACTTCCTGAGGATCTATCAGGGTCTAGAGTTCCCAGCTGCCACCTCCAGAGCTGTGTCTGCCAGCTTGGCCAGGTCCTGTTGGCCCTGAGATAAAGGCTATAGGTGAGACCAGTTATCACCCTATCCCCACCATAACCCCTGTCCCTGGCATTAACTATACCTGCTCAAAGGACTGTCATTATTGGACCTGTCAAGCAAGCATCTGGATTGCTGGGCTGAAGAACACCTTTTTACTATGTTGTCTCCCTGGTCACTCTCAAAATTAATAGTTTTCCTTGGCTAGGCCCCTGCCTTCTTCTGAAATGGTACACAGAGCCACCTCTAACCTCACCCAAGTCTGGGCTGGGCTGGGCCGAACTGGATGCCCTGCATGCTGACACCTCCATGTGGCTACACCTCCTGTGTAGTTTGGAAGCTGATGATTACATAGGCAGCCTGCCTCCCACTTCAAAGTAGTGCCATGCTGACTAGTCAAAACAGGTGTCATATATGTTCCAAGTCCCTCATAAGGCATTCAAGTTGTGAAAGCATACGGTGTTTCTTAGAGGTACTGGTGCGGGATCAACTCCACCCTAAATAAGCCCCATGCTGCTTTGTATTTGCTAATGGAGCTAGGCGGTCCTACTCCCTGTAGCAGGAAGTTGTTTTTTTGGGGGAGGGGCAGCTCAACCCACCCTTTGGGCAGGCCTGGTGTGGCATGTGGTGCTGGGAATAGAACCAGGGTCCTGGAATGCTTGCTTAAGCAGGCACTTGAGACCGCTGAGCTATCTCGCTGGCCCCATGTAGCAGGAGGTTTTGTGTTAAGCCCTAGTACAGTGCAGGTATGTACAGGGGCTCAGTGATAGGGAATGTGAGTGTACAAGATGGGTGGATTACTATTGACAACTTAGAACCATTTTTATGAATGAAACATTTCACACCCAGTTGAGTTTGTTTCATCATAGTTGACATAAAAGGCTACAGGTGAGACCAAGTTGTGACATTAGAGAGCTTTAAATTCTGAAAATGTTCTGAGAAAAGAGAGGTTCCATGTTGGCATGGGGGGTGCTGCCCCAACCATGGGCATGTGTGGGGTCAGCTTCCCCTTTCATTGTTACCATACCTTCTGAGCCTCCAGTTCTGCCAACTGCCGATCCAACTGTCCCCTATCTCCTTTCCTCATAAAATGGGGTAACTGTCTTGCCTTAAGGAATTAGCAGAAAAGTCAAGTGTAACACTACGTGGAATTCTTTTGAGAATGAAATATAGTGACACATTTAAGTGTGCGCCCTAGAATCCTTCAATGCTAAGGATTCCACAGAGGAGAAGTTACCCTTCTGGCTTAGTCTTTAGGCTGCTCTGCTGACCACTGACAAGATTTTCCTCCATTTTTACCATCTGTCCTGGCACAGCTTTCTGTTTTTCTTTTACTTGAGAAGCAACTCTGAGCATGCCCCAAATGCCTTCAAGGATCTAATACCATATCACACATGGGTTCAAAAAGATTATGGCAGCCAGAAGCCCAAAGCAGCTATCAACCTGGTGAGGGGGTCAGGGTCCTGTGACACAGCCTCTAGTTGTGAGGACTCTCAGAAAGTTGGTGCTCATCCACCTCCAACTAAGGAGCAACACAGTATGCCCTGGTTTACTTCTGAAAGGGTGTGTGGGGTACTGAGTAATTTAAGGCAGTTTAATGTTTAAAAAAATGAACGTTCTTCAAATAAATGCCAACTGTTCACTGATTAAACCTGAGCCTTCATTTCAGGCTGGTAGCTTAAAGCAGTCACCCATAATGCTGGCTTGAACAGTTGAAAATCTCCTACTCCTGGGCAGCGCTGCCAGGGTCCATGACTGAGCAAGGGCTCTGTGGGTGGCTCCATCCAGTGCGAGCAAAGGGCCCTGAAGTGACACCAGCGTTTAGAGGGTTAGGCAGCACTCACAGTGTGTTTGCTCTGAATCTCAGGCAGGAGATCAGCAGGGCTGGAACATACTCCTTCAACTGTAGTTATGGTCTCTTCATAGATGAAATAAAGTGATTTCTTCAAGATAGGAATGATATATTGACAAATTCAACTGGGAGCTTTGCCCGATCAAACTAGTGTTAACGTCAAAGCCCAAGAAGTTGAGTCCATGGAGTTAGCTCCACAGAGTTTTGATGCTACCCAAGTGTACCGACAGAGACTGGATGCAGATGTGTCAGATAACCATAGACTCATATTTAGGTATCTTTTTCCATTGTTGGGATTAAACTAAAGATTATCACTCTAAACCCTTTAGGATTTAATCTAAAGGAATTTTTCAAAACCGTGTGAGACAATTCCCTAGCCCTTTTTGGGGCCTGGAGGTGATGGTTCAGAAAAAGGGTCAGTGGGAAAGCCAGAGAAAAAATTAGACTTCCCCAAAAGGTACCCATGTCCTACATTTCAATTTGGGACCTAAGAAACTAAATTCTTGGGCAGCTCATTTGTTATAACAGAAACAACACTGTTCATCAGATTTTGGGCTATCTTGATGGGGCTGCCAGGAATGAAGTCTGTCCAAGGTCAAGTGCAGCAGGGTGAGGGTCAGATAACTAGAAGGCATGTACTCAGTACCATCACCTGGCAATCTGCAGCAGAAAACCTGAGAAATTGCAAGCGGCAGCTTTGCAAAGAGAACCTCAGGCTCAGGGATCTCAATGCAAATATAAACTGTTCAAGGACAGGAAGCAGACAGAGCAGGGGTAAAGACCATGTACCTCAGAATTCAACTCACCTGGGATAATGTCAGCTCTGTCTCTTACTGTAATGTTGGGCAGGTCCATTCATCTCTGAGATGGTCTTAACTCAAGTACTCAAAATGATGGTTATTTTCACTGATTAAAAATGTCTTTCTCGCTGAGTGTGCAATGCATTTCTGTAATCCTAGCTATTTTGAAGGCTCAGGTAGGACAGCAAGTTCCATGTCAACCTAGTGACCCAGTCTGTGATGGTAAGCTTCATTGTTAACTTGACTGGTTTAGGGATTAGTAAAGCATACTTCTGGGTCTGGGCGGGTCATGGAGGGGGTGACCTTGGGCACTCTTTATCTGTCCCTGGGCCCTTCTCTGGCACTGATCCCCTGTTCTGTTCCTGTCCATCACAAATTGAGCAGCTTTACTTTGCCATGCCCTTCTGCCATGATGCTGTTGCTTTAAAGCTGGCCAATCATGGACTGGAAGTTCTAAAACCATAAGTCAAAAAAACCATTTCCTCCTGTAAGTTGTGGGTGTCAGGTATTGGGTAGGAAACCTGCTACCAGAGAAGAGGAGCTGTTGTGGTGACTGTTCCCGAATGCTATATAAAGCAGAATCTGATGGGTGATTTGATTGAGCTTAGAGAAACAGAATGCCGATAGGAATGCAGAAAATCAAGGCCAAGCTCATAAGGTTTCAGTGGGAATGAGGATTCTATTGGGAAGTTGACTAGAGGCCATGCCTGTTACATGCTAGCAAAATATTTATCTACATTTTGTATATATCCTGAGTCTTTGTTGGAGACTTAATGTTCAAACACTTAATAGTTTAACACTAAGTGTCACACAGGCAGTGTGTTTGTTTACATACTAACTATACTGAGTGTCACTCAGGCAAGTGTCATTTCGACCAGTCGATTTTTGTTTGCAAGAATCTGTTTCTTTTATACTGACTTTTTTTTTTTTTCATACCTTTCCCTTTAGAATACCTTTGATGTTTCTGTCTAGTGAAATTTCTGGATATTTTCTTCTAGTACTTTGTGTTTACTTGTAAAAAAAAAAACCCTATAATTTTGTCATCTATAAAAATTCATTGTAAATACATTACATATAATTTTTATACTTTTGTAGAACGCTGATATTCTTTTATAGTACAAAACGGATGTATCTGAGACACTGAAGTTGCATAGGAAGGAAGTGCCAGAAGATTTGCAAAAGAATGCTAAAAAAAAGAAATGTTAGCATATCAGAGCAGTGTTATGAAGTAGAAAGACAAAAAAGACATCTCCTTATTTTCAACTATACATACTACAGAAATGATAGAACTTGAAAAAAGGAACAAAACAAACAATTCCAGAAGTAGTCAATGATTATAATTTTTTGGGGTAGTACTGACAGAGTTGACCATCATCTAACCAATTATCCTGTATTCAAAAAGTGAGGAAAATGTTACCATAAAATATGCACCTTCTGGATCAAACAATATGGAGCTTGACTTGCTATTTATTCAAAACAACAGGGTTCAAAAAGGCACTGACAATTAGATCTAGTAGGCCAAATAACTGAAAAATATGGGATAGCAAAACATCAATCAGAAACAAAATAAAACCAATCAGGACATTTATTGTTGATGTCTTCACCTTTGTTTATTTTATTTATTTATTTACTTTCGCAGAACCAGGGATTGAACTCAGGCCCTTGCACTTGCCAGGGAAGCACTTATTCCAATGAGCCATCTCCCCAACCCCACCATTATGTTTAGTGGGTAGACCTTACTGAAATTATACCACCCACAGAAACAAGGGCCAATATGACAGTGTAAAGTATGTTGTTCAAAGAAAGACAATAATGCAAAAAGATTTGCAGAGACTAGATACTACTGTCTACATTGTTTTAAGATATACCATACACAGAAAAATTATTGAATTGGATGAAATTGCCATTTTCATATTTTCTGTTAAAAACTAACAAAAAATACAAATTTTGGTTATCCTGTATTCAAATAACTGGACTGGTAAGTGGTAAATAGTGGACTCAGTTATATGGTAGAGGGACTTTCAAGGCAATCTAATGTTTAGGCTCTAGCATGGGTACTACTGACATCCTTGATTTACAGGGATTGAAAAAAAAAATTTGAAAAATTTAAATTTTGGTCTAAAAGGAATGACATGTCAAGTTGGCATCAAAAGAAGTGTGGTTGCTAAAGAGATTGGGCTTATTAAAAAGAAACTAGGTACTTCAACAGGGTCAAGAAAAGGATGCCTTAAGTAGACTCCGTTATCAACTAGATCCTACTCTTCACAGGCTCAAGGGTGTAGATGTAAAAAGACTTTGTTTGCTCTGTTCACTCTGGGTCACATAGGAAGATGTATCTTTGAATTCATTCATCTAGGCCCTAAGAAACTACCACAGCCTTGGTTCAAAGAAGCCTTGAGCAGGCAGCACACCTTGGCATCATCTACTGGTAATGGTTTTACTGGGATGTAGAATGCAAGAGCAATGGAGTTATAGAGGCTGCTACCCAGATTTAAGAGGAAGGCCTGAAAAGTCATAAAGTTGAGAATGAAGCTAAAGGTGCTGTGGAGATCCCAGGAAGTTGGAGATGCCAACACTGTGGAATGTCTGCCAAATAAAAATGGAGGTAGTAAGTGTAGCCACCTAGAGAGAGGCCACGTGGGCTACAACCATCAAGGCCATAAGGCTGGGGTTGTTATGCCCCTTGGAACTCCTATCTCATCTCCATGTGCCCCAGATGAAGGAGATGAAGCTGCATGGGCAGGGACATGGAGGCCTTAATGTTTCCCTGGCTGGGTTTCAGTCTTGCTTTGGTCTGATTCTTTCCCCCTTTCTGCCTTTTTGGAATATGCTATTATATCTTGGGATAATGTTACTTAGTTCTGGTTGTTATAGAGGTTTAGTGAAGAGTTTGCCTTGAGTTCCAGAGGAAACTTTGGACATGGATGGATTTTTGAACAATGCTGGAACTGAAAAGACTTCAAGGAAAGCATTACTGCGTTTTTGGTAGGCAAGATGGTTGTATCACGTGTTAAATTGGTTTAGGATGTTCTGACAAGAAGTGGGATTCAATGGATGTCAATTTGATTGGCTTGGCAGGCACTGGGAGGATTAGTAAAAGATACTTCTGAGTGTTTGGGTAGGTCATGGAAGGGTGCCCTTGGGTACTACATCTGGTCCCTGTTTTCTCTGGCACTGTTTCCTGACCATTATGAACTGAGTAGATCTCTTCTGTCACAGCCTTCTGCTATGATGCTCCTGCTTTGTGAACAGACAACTCTGGACTGGAAGTTCTGAAACCAGAGCCAAATAAGGCATCTTCTCCTTTAAATTGTGGATGTCAAGTATTTAGTCCCAGTGTTTGGAAACAAATACACTGCCTTCAAAAAAGTAGCTGGGTTATATAGCTCCATGTTCTCTCAGTTCAGTCTCCAGGACTACAAATTAAGATATTTTTTCCTGACAATTGCCCTGAATCCTGAGGACCTAAGTGAGGACTTGATTTTCCCCTTAACTGAAGTGATGGTTCTTTCCTGTGGTTAAGTGGTTATTTTATCTCCCAGCCCTTAGGCATAATTGGCAATGTTAGAAGGCTTTTTTTTTTTTTTTTTTTT
>NDGN011552420.1:13701-26314 GCA_002564285.1 Tympanoctomys barrerae | reverse complement strand
ATATATATATATTCCATAGGAGAAATGCAGTTGTTATAATTATGAACTCATTTTATGCTGTCTTCATTTAATGAAGCATTTGTAATAGTATATTTGACTTTTACAGTCATATAAATCATAATGAATATATATCAAATATGTTGTTTATCAATATTCCTCACATGGAGATGTACAACACATTTAGATTTTGAAATAGAACAAAAAATTTATCTAAGTTGGAAAATTAATCCAATAAACAAATTCTCATATTTTTATTTTTTACGTTGGGGGTCAAAATAATTTTAAGGACCAATCTTACGAACTGACTTCACTTACATGATGAACATGAAACTAAATGGCCTTTTTAGGGCAGGCCAGATAGCTCAGTGGGTTAAGGTGCCTGCCTAGCCAGACGCAAGGACTAGGGTTCTATCCCTGGTGTGCTGTGCTGGCTCCACCCTTGAGGGGTGCCTGGTGGCATTCTCCTGTAATCCCAGCACTTGGGAGGCTGAAAACAGGAGGATCATTATGAGTGATCTAGTAGTGAGAACCTTTAAACTTTGTACTGAATTCATAAAATAAAATAAAATAAAATAAAATTCCCTTTTGTATGTTGTAATGGTCTTTAATTTTAATTGCATTCTGTTTTGAAAGTGCACAGTACATAAATTAGAAATAAACATGTAAATATTTTGTTATTCTACAGTTATGCTCTTATCATTGTAGAATATATTACACATTTTTATGTATGAATGTATTCAAGCAATTTCCACTAGGGAAAATGTCGACATGTTGGTCTAATCCAGCTTTGATCCCCACAGCCAGAGGTGATAGGTGGAACATTTCTAGTCTAGAACTATGGAATTGTCAGAACTAAAAGAGTTGTAGTTTGAAAGGAAAAAAAAAAACCCATAAAGATCTAACTGATAGAAAGAGACTATGACAATTCTATTATGTTTGACAACTAAAGTACAACATAATGAGAATAAAGAGTCATTAGTTGGAAGAGCAAAATCAATGATCAATGGATCAATATGAATCAGGTCTACAAAATCATCAGGGAGAACAGAATACTTACTCCTGGTTTACTGCACCATTGATATAATGACGAGGCAGTTTGGTTAGGTCCCATGCAATACGAAAATGGCTTTTCAAAGTGGGGCTTATTTAAAAACACAACTAATGGATTACAAGTGATACACTGCCAAATCTTGTTTTCCTTTTTTCTTTATTTGATCAATCCATGTTTGCTGAATATTGAACACAAAGAATATTGAACACAAAAAAGCACTTATACCATAATGAAATGAACATAGATGTATTCTTAGGTTTGCGTTCATTAGAGAAAGATAATTTCACAGACACCTAGAGTTCAGAGAACATGAAATATAGGAAAATCTTTTGGGGAAGTTGCAAGAAAAATTAGGTTTTTGCAGGCAAGGGCTTATCCATGCCATGACACATCATCTACATTTTGAAGAAGAAGGACATAAAGTTGAATGTAAAATTGTGAAGCAACCATTCATATTATGGTCAGAAATTCTTGTGTCTTTTATATCTTGAAGTAATACAGTAATGTGAATGTTTTTGATGCTATTGGTCAATGATGAAGTCACATGAAAAAAATCTCATAGACTGTATTTAATTGTATGTATTTAATATTTCAGAAAGAATAATCATTACCTGTGTTGTACTTAAACATTTTATTTGTAATCATAGTTTATACAATTCAAATTATTAGGATGTAATAAATGACTACTGATAGGCCTGTTGACTTGAATGGCATAAATGCTAACTTTCTTTCCTCGATGTAGCACACACTGTCTTTGTTTCGCTACATACTGTGATCCTTCACCAGATTTTCCATGGTAGTGGTTGGACACTGATTTAATCTTGTCGCAGGACAATTTGTGCTGTTTAGGGAAGGAACTCAGTAACTGGGGGTGAGGAAAGGGCTGGCTGGCCAGCAACTCCCTTGCAACTCATCCTGTAATCATAGGATGAATGACATGCTCATTTATTTCTTTTGAAATACTTATTAGTCACAGCAGTAGGATTCTCCCAGGGGCAAGGAGCTGACCAATTCTTGCTGCAGTTTAATAGAACTCCTTGGCCTCAGGGATCGCTCTGGCTGGGGATTCTACTTGCCCAGGTACGTGACATAGCCAAGGAGGAAAGCAAAGGTGAACCTTGCCTTTGCCTGCCCAGGTCTCAGAGGGTGACCTCTCAATAAAAGAGAAAAACTGTTTGAAGCAGTGGCAGTTCATGGCTGACACTGTGGCCAACCAAAGTCCTTAGAGGAAAGAAGAATTGGGAGAGGTGGTTAAACTCTGCCTGACTTGTTTAGTAACTGAGATATTCAGTTTCCCAGCTTGGGAAATTATGGGCATTTAGGATCCTTAGGGGGGGCTTGAGACTTTCTGTTGGCTTGTCCTTACTATTGTAACAATCAAAAGCAGAGTCATTTCAATCTTCAGACATTCTAAGATGTCACTTTTGTTATGAAGTAGTGAATGCTTTCGATGACACACAGAACAAATTCCCCATGCAAAGGGTGATGAGGTATTTTGTTGGAAAAGATGCATTTGTTCTCCATTCTAGAGCACAACAACCCTTTCCTCGGACTCAGCTGTTTTCTTAAAATTGACTATGTGACATGAAGACTGGAAGTTTCATGCAGACATAGATTGTTGTCTGTCTTATGATGACCTCCTCAGTATTGAAAATAATGCTTGGTTTTAAAGTCAGTGCTCCAAAAGTGTGTTAAGTGTTTAGTAGAAAGCTGAGACCTAGGACATAAATACCTACAGTCAGCAGTCTGTGACAGCAGTGTCAAAGAGTACCCCTCTGGGAACAAACACCACACTGATGTCCGAGGACAAGCAACTAAGTGGCCAGAGGCAACAGGATTGAGTGGTCAGTTAATGTCATAAATTAGTTCCTGGTATGGAATCTAAACATTACTGGATTCTCCTTCAGAAGTTTCTGCTGTACAAACCCAAAGACTAATCAAGTTTCATGTGTTATTTTTTTTTTGATCTTCATTTTTAGTGTCTACTATAACAGAAATGGTCCCCTAGTCATTATACTTCGTTCTCTGTTGTCTAGTCAGACACAATAGTTCTTGTTGTGGTTCTGATTGCTTTATGCATCTTAGAAACTCCAGGTCATTGTGATGCATACTGTAAGAGCTAATTAAAGACAGCCAGGTACTCTGCATTTTTACTTCCTCTTGCAAACCTCATAAAGACCTCCCTCCCTAAGCCTCTGTGGCCTGATATTTTGAGGAAAAATTGATTCTAAATCAATGCCTTTCAATGTTAAATAAATCTGCTGCCAATTCTGGGTGTCATTTCAGTAATTCTGCTTGCCATAGCTATATTTTATCCTGTGATGAGACTTATCCAAGGATAATACTTTGCTTAAAAGATCAAAAGTGTGCTTTACCTTTTTTTTCTCATATATTATTAGTTTTAAATGACACCCTTCACACCAAAACTACTGATACCATAAATAAAATCTCTGTCATTTAAGGCCCTACAGAGAATGCTTCCCAATATTGCTCAATAATCAAGTACTCTTCTTTCTGAATTATATAGGGCGACGACTCCACCACCATGACTTGAGGTCTTCCCCTTGGCTGGATAGGAACCGCAGACAGACTTGAGCTTGAACTGAAACTAACTGGAGTGTTCTAGAGGACCCTTTGGTTCTCCTGGAATCTGAGGGAATGAGAAGCTGGGGAGGCAATGCCCTGTGCCATCTCTCTTCCCTAGGACACTACCAGGAGCCAGTTCTCCAGGGCCTCTAGAGTGCTGATGCAACACTGGATTGTCTGTCTTTCTGCTTGTAATAGTCATGAATGCTGAAACCGCAGAACTACCGTGAAAGTGGTTCTTCAGCAATAGGGTGTCACCTGACTCACATTCCAGCATCTGAGCACCTTGTGCTTTAATGCTGTCCTTTGGGTATATGGGAAGAGGACAACAGGAAAGTGGTATCTGTCCACTTCCAAATAATATCCTGTCTGAATCTAAAGGTGACTCACAATATCTTTAGTTGTTGGTTTAATCAGACCCAACAATTTAATTAATTAATCAAATTAATTAAATTAATTTTAATTTAGGTTTAGCCTTATCATGTATATACTTGACATATTCTCTCATTATTTTGCATGTCAACTCTAACATATACAATTCATTATTTTCAGTGTAATATGCACCATTGGTAGATTAAATGTTTATCTTTACACTGCATTTAAACTACATACAGGTAATGTAGTATAGACTGTATATTTGCCTCCAGAAATCTGAGTATCATTCATGGGATATAGAAGTATTATGTCCCCAATAAATATAAGAAATTATGATCCCTTTAATTAATAACCAAGAGAAATTCAGAGTAAAATATGGACTGTGTTAATCTTATAAGTGGTGTTCTTTTATCAATTGATTATATTTTTAAATGTAGAGTTTTGAGTATTTCCACTTTATATTACCAAGTTTATATAATTAAGGGAGCACTTAAAGTTTTGACATTAATTATGTTTCTAAAATAACCTTACAACTCTACAGGTTGCATATTTATAATGAAATTAAAATTAAGTTTTATCAATTTTTGACAAATATTTATTATGTATTTGTAACTATTAGGCACTATTATCAGATGAAGTAACTGATAAGCTAAGGAACTCCTTGATCACATGGAACTTATAGTCATATATTTTCTCACTCTCTCTTAAATGAATCAACCATAGTTTGATTTTTTAATTAATTAATTAACTAATTAATTGGTACAGGGTCTTAGTATGCAGCTTATACTTAGAGTGATCTTCTTGTCTCAGCCACCCCAGTGCTGAGATTGCAGGCATGCACCACCACACTTGGTTTTGGTGGCCAGCATGGCATGCTTGGGTTTCTGGGACAGCACAGCATGTGGTACTAGGGATGGGACCCGGTCCTTGCACTTTCCAGGCAGGCACTTAGACTGTTAGGCCACCCACCTAGCCTCCATAGTTCGGTTCTTGAACTTTAATATGCCTAATAATCATCTAGTGCTCATTAAAATTCATAGCATGATTTGGTCAGCCAGGGTTGGTCCTAAGATACAGCATTTCTAATAAGCTCCTTCTGGACTCAGGATTGTTCGTGATTGCTGGTCTCCAACTACATTTTGATTAGAAGGAAATATAAGACTTAAGGGACCTATGATTGTTGTTTAACCAAATGAAAACTTGTATGATACATGACTTTGTATATCATGGGTCTCAGTTTCAGGATATGTCTTCCTCATAAGTTAACTAGTATCATCTTTTCCCTCATTGCAAGTCATTTCCTATTCCTTTATAGTTAAGTTTTCAGGCTAAGAATCATTCAATTTAATTTTCTCACATTTTGTTTGTCCAGTTCTAAATGGTGTTTGTTCCAGATTTGAAGTGGGAAGAATTGCCTGTTACTTAGTTGCTCTGAACTTTTGAATGAAAAACCTGAATTTTCCAAGATAATTCTTCCACAGCACCATACTATTCAATTTGCAGCAATTTTAAGGAGAAAGGATTTCACATGTTTACTTCATGATTTAAGTAAGTGTAAGTTTATTTTTTCTATAATCACTTTCTTTCCAATTCTGGTTCAGTGAATATCATCAAAATATACATGATTATTCCCAGATAAATTTAGTTAGCTTCATAGTTTTTTTAAGGTCATTTCAATTGTAAACTCAATTCACAATTTCTGTGCTTCCTCTTTCCACTTAAAACTACATGCAAAGGTGAAGGAAGCTGGGGAAATTTGTTCATTCTTGTGGTCCAGCTATGCTGGCCTGGGCGGGTCTGCTGAAGTTCCACTGCTATAACTCCAAATATATGCAGCAGATTCCATTGTCCTCTGCTGAGAAAGCACCCACTTGGTGCTCCAGCAATCATTTCACTTCGTGCATTCACTACCAGAATTAAATTAGTTTCTAGGGCCAGGGAGATAGCTCAGTAGAATAGCCATTTGCCTGGCAAGCGCAACGGCCTGAGTTCAATCCCTGGTTCTGAGAAAATATAAATAAATAAAAATGAAAATAAATAAATAAATAAATAAATTAGTCTTTTATCTGATCTCTTCCTAAACAAAAGAATGCTTTCTCTCAGTTTGAAAGAATACCCTGGGGCATGCAAAAGGAATCCATAAAAACTATAAAATCTATAAAAACTCATTATTATAGATCCATTTACATTGACTAGGCCGGCATTGCACAGAGTGTGGGAATTCTCTGCTTAGTCTACAGTGTGAAATAATGCAAGTGTTCTCTCTGCAAATTCTTTTCTAATGTGTTCTCTTTCTTCTCATTGCTTTCTTCTTGCATCAGAGAAAGGCAAAGTATAGGACTTGCTTTGCATGTTGCAAAATCTGGAGAATTATGCGTGTTCCTCTGCACTGCCAACCCTGCTTTCTTCTCCAAATTAGTTGAAATTTACGTAATGTGGAGTAAGAATATTCATCCATCTCTGTTGTAAATTTTAGACCAAGATTTTAATTGTTAATTACTCAAGACATCTCTATATTAATATAGGCAATGCAACTCCAACTTTCATGGAATGATTTTTTATTTAGATGTGATAAATTATGTCTCAAGAATAATTTAATTGTCCTTGAAGTAACAAGTTACTCTCATTACAAAATGGGAGATAGCAAAAAAAAAAAAAAAGTGAAGGGGTTGTAGCTAATTGGAATTAAAAACACAATTTCACCTCTTAAATATAATTTTAATATTATATTTTTCTATGCTTTTGCAAGCAATGAATTTTATATCAAGTTGTTATTATACTTCTATATTTTCCTGTGTGATTTTCAATGTCCTGTGCGCATGTTCATCCTTTTTCAGGTTTGTTGTATAATAGAGTGAAAGTCTTACTGACTAAGCAGCTGTATTTGCTGCATTTAAGACCAGGAAAGCATCCTAATACAGCCAGTCCAATACACCCAAGTCTGAGCAGAAATATGATTCTGTGACATGCATTACATTTGAAACAGAAAAGTTTCTCATTCACTTTTTATTCCCTGATACTTTATTATTCTCCCTTTTTACTTTAAAGAGAAAAAAAATAATGCCTGATTAATTTTTATGAATTCTATCCTACTTATATTTCACAGTTATTTCGTAACACCTGCATTTTATAAAGTTATAATAAAAGTTTAGGACTATATTAATGTGGTCAAATATATTCATGACACCATCGCTTGCAGATGACTACTGACTTTTGTATTCAGGGCTTTATTTAACACATGCAGACTTCATATGCAACTCAAATATTTGCCCCTTGAAATCCCTTTTTGATCTATCCCTATTCTATATATTGTTCACAGATTTGACTTGTTTATGGTTAAAGTTATTGGTATAATTTAGATATGAATTATGAGCTCATTCATCATATAGAATTTTTACCCTTATATGATATATCTTAATTCTGCTTTATTTCTTCATCCTCCTCCCCCCTCTCAACCCTTCTGCCCCTCCTTATTTATAAAACTTGGCTTTCTATTTATCCTTCTTTTTCTCATTTTTTCTTCTATTTCTTCCCGATTTCCTTTTCCTTTTGAAAAATTACTTCCTGTTTCACAATATCT
This sequence comes from Tympanoctomys barrerae, assembly GCA_002564285.1. NCBI lineage: Eukaryota > Metazoa > Chordata > Mammalia > Rodentia > Octodontidae > Tympanoctomys > Tympanoctomys barrerae. Next base: position 18,722 of record NDGN011552420.1, on the reverse strand, counting down.
ATTATACATTTTGATTCTTATTTACCTTTTAAGTTTCTGACTCCAGAGAGAAAAGGTAATATTTACACATACATATCCAATTTTTTTTTCACTTGAGAGTGTGATCTCAAGTTCCATCCAATTAGTTATAAATGTCTCAAGTTTATCCTTGTTTGTGGGTAAGTAGTGGTCCAGGGCATTTAAAAAAAAAAAAAAACCCTCACAACTTTTCTAACCATTTCCTGTTTGATGAGCATTTGTGTTGTTTCCAAAACTTAGCTACTACAAATGATGTTTCTATAAATGTGGGTGTACATACATTGCTGAAGTATGATGCTTTTAATTCATTTGGGGAGATACCAAGAAGGAAAATAGTGGGTTCAAATGGAACCTCTAGTACTAGATTTTGGAGGAACCTCCACACTGGTTTTCACAGTGATTGCAAAAGTCTACGCTCCCACTAATAGTGGAGATTAGTTCCTTTATCCACACAGCCTTACTAGCATTTGTTATTGGTGGATTTCTTGATAATAACCATTTTTTAAAGAGTATGATGGAATCTCAACATTGTTTCAATTTGCATTTCTCACATGATCAGTGATGTTGAACATTTTCTCACATATTTGTTTGCCATTTGTTCTTTTTTTCTGACAAGTATCTATTTGCCTCTCAGAGGGACAGTTTTGGAAGGGATCTTTAATTTTGGGGGATCTGAATTTTCAAATTTTTATACATTCTTGATATTAGTTTTCTATCTGAAGAACAACTGGCTAAGAATTTTTTTTCTAATCTGTAGCTTATCTTTTTTTAAAAATATATGTGTGTGTTTCTTTCTTTCTTTTCTTTCTTTTTTTGGCAGAACCAGGGATTGAACTCAGGCCCTTGCACTGGTCAGGGAAGCGCTTATTCCACTGAGTCATCTCCCCGGCCCCCTGCAGCTTGTCTTTTCATTCTTTTTACTTTTTGCTATGCAAGCACTTTTTAATCCCAATTTGTGATTCATTGTAGTGTTTTATTCCTGTTCAGTTGAGATTTTGCTTATGAAGTCTTTGTCACTTCCAGCAGATTTAGTGTTCTGTTTTCATACTTAGATATTTGATCCATTGTGATTTTAGGTTAGTACATAGTGATAGACATAGAGTTTTAATCTTCAGCAGATGAAAAAAACTATTTTTTCCAGCATCATTTATTAAAGAAGATTTCTGTCTTCCAATAAATGTTTTTCCCATTGTCAAAGGTAAGATGGGTAAGTGTGTTTGAAGTTCTTTCTACCTCTTCTAATCTGTTCCACTAATGCTCAGGTATGCTTCTTTACCAGTACCAGAGTGTTTCTATCACAGCAGTTTGGGAGTATAATTTCAAATCAGCGATTGTGATGTCCCATGCTTTGCCTTTGTTGCTCAGAATTGCTTTTGCTATTCTATATCTCTTCTGGCTCCAAATGAATTTTGGGAATGTTTTCTCCAGTTCTTTGAGGTATATTCATGGTATTTTGATCAAGATTGCACTAAATCTGTGTACCAACTTTGGGAGTATGGTTAGTTTTCGTATGTTGGGTCTATCTACCCAAGAGTGAAGGGTAGCTTTTTGTTTTCTGATATCCTCTTCAATCTCTTTTTGCAGAGTACTGTAGGTTTCAATGTAGAGATCTTTTACTTCCTTTGTTGGATTGGTTCCTAAGCATTTCATTGTTTTTTTTCAATGTTATAGTGAAAAGTATGGAATTTAAATTCTTTCTCTCATTGAGTTTGTTATTTGTATGTAGGAGTGCTATGGTTTTTGATTGTTGATTTTCTATCCAGCTTTACAACTGTATCTGTTATTAAATCCAGGAGTCTGTGGTAGAATTTTGGAGATCTTTTATGTAAAATATGTTATTGAGTGCAAATAAAGTGAATGTATCTTTTTTCTTTCATATATATACATATATATTTTCATATATATACATATATATATACTTCTCTTTCTCTTTTCTTGATAACAGTATTTTTAAAGTTTCCTTAAACCAGCTCTTCATTAAAAAATTTTTTTTAAGTCTCAATTGCATTAATTTCTGCTCTGATACTTATAATTTGTATGAGCTTTGGGCTTGATTTGTTCTTAATTTTCAGGAAGCTTTAAGTTCTAGAAGTTTTAGTTTATTTGAAAACACACAATGAAATGTCAACAATTCCAATTTATGTGTACAATATATGAAATACATATGTATATACTATAATTATATAACATAATTATATAAACACACATCATATTATATTATATATCACACATATATAAATGTATATAAATTTAATTCCAAAAAATCTATTAAAGCTTGTTTTTTTAATAATATAAAAATAAAGACTGTCATGTAGATACCTTGATGGTCCTTTTCCTATTATTGAATTAACTGTATTTATGAGCAGGTGGGGGGGTGAGCATATAGAATCTAAATCTCTTATGGCTTGTGTTTAAATATTCCCCTCTAAAGCCTTATGAAGTCATAGGCAGGGCTTTTTCAGAGTTGGCTGGATCTAGAGTGTGTGATGCTGGGAGTGATTTATGGTGCAATGCGTTTCTCAGGGATAGAAGAATTAAGGGTGTGAGTGGCACCCACCCTAAATAGTCTGGATAAAATATAAGGGACAAAAAGAGCTGTGATCATCGCTTACTTCCTTTTCTACTTTTTGGCCACATGATCTGTTACACATCTTCCTTTGCACCCTGCCTTGAAGGCAGCTGCTTATAAGTTGAAATCTCAACAAATTCTGTGCTAAACTTTTTTCCCTTTAACTGAGTGTTGGTCATTTTCTCTTAGTGAGAGAAAAGTAAAAAAGACAATATCAATTACTACTTTTTATTCTACTTACTTTTGACTATAGATAAGCCTGGAAACAAAAACTAAGCCAAGTGCAAGCAAATCAAAGCCTATCTTCATGATGAAATTGAACTGTGGCTTCTTTGTCATTAGTAATTTCTTCTTTAATTAACAGAGTACAAAAAAATTGAGTGCTGTTAAATGTCCTGTTAATGATCAAAATTATTTAACTCAATATTCTTTCATTTCATTTAAAGGAGAGTCTGGGAAGAGAGAAAGACAGACAGACACAGAAACCAAGGAATCGGGGAGAGAGATAACAGAAAGAAGGGGGGTGGTACTACTAGGTGAAAAATTATCTCAGTATTATACCTTTGCTGTGAGAAATCTAGGATGAGATGCTTAGTGTCTATATTAATCATATATATGATTTATGACAAATATACATTGAACTGCATTTTGTGAATGTTTAAATGTTGTTTAATACCACTTGAACAAAAGCCATGAAACAACGCCAAACATAATTATTTAAAAATAGATTTTCACATAGTAAGCTTGTCTTACTAGTGCCCACACAGTTCTGTATTTCAGCATAAAAGTTCCTTTATCTTACACTTTATAGATACTTTTATTCTCAATTTTACACAGCTTAAATTTACTCATGAGTATACAAAACGCATTGCTGAAACTTGCAACCCTTATTTGCTTATTTAATATTCAATAAATATTCATTGTGCTTTTTCAGCATTACAGGTACTCTGCAAAGTGCAGAAGACACAGGAGGGATAAAAACATTGTTCTTACTTTCCAAGACTTTTTAAAATTTTAATTAAAATCTGAAGACGTTAAATATCAGATAATTCTAGGATGTAAGGTCCAGGAGGCCTCAAGTTTTTGACTCTTTTGTAGAATATAATAATAATGAAATATAAAGTCTGAGGAACCATATGACCAGGCCATGATATTCAATTTATTATAAAGCTCAAGGCCTTCATTTAAAGTGAAAAAAATCAATAGTACCTAACTGTATATAAAATCCACTGAGGACAATCACCAGAGGTAAGGTTAGACCAACAGCAGAAAGAACAGTCAATACTGATTCTAGATGATCTAGGAAACTGAGCAAAGGTTGACATGACACTTGATAAAGTGGATAAAAGGGATTTAGTAGGAATGGAATGAAGAATTTCCCGGCCTATGGAGAAGATTATGATTGTAGAGATTCAAGTGTCTATCATTTACAATAATGCTTGATTAGCGGCTTGTCTCCAGGTCCCTCCTGAAGGAAGACTGATAAATGATAATGGAGACTTTCATCCCAATGCATTTTGAAATACCTTACTAATTGCTTCCTTCAATCTATTCTTTCCCCCACTTTAATCCAGCCCACTTATGTTTGCAAAAATCTCCTTGCTGGGCTGCTTAGCAGAGGTCCATTGTGGTTGAAATTATTCAGAACACAATAAGTAATGATAACCTCAAATCTTTAGAGTTCTTCCCATAGTGATCTATATTAAACATGTCTAAATCCCTAGAACTATTCCCAAACTCATAAATAGTAATCTATGCAGGTTGGTTATTGCTTATAACTTATGGTCATCTCCAAAAATGGATTAGAAAGAAGAAAGAAATTGCTTGATTGCATTGGTGTATAATTTGGGGAGTAAATCTGACATGTAGATTTTGTAACTCAGAATTCATAGCACTTCTGAAGGAGGAATACCCACTTTCTCATTGCTGACACTGACTTGTCATTCAGGTTACCACTCTCTGGTAAACAGAGTAGCTGGAGAATGTGGTGCCTGCTATAAGACGATAAAATTTCTTCAAATACTGTAAAGAATAAATAATGTGAGTTTTTCTAGGGTCTGAGTCCCTGAGAAAGTATAAAGCTCACACTTCAAGGACAATGTCAGAGTTAAAGGATCCTTTCCTAGATTTGAGCAAAAGACTGAGGTTAAAAAAGAAAGACTGAGGGAAAGAAAAGTGGTGAAGTTTCTATTTAAATGCAAAGAAAACATTCTAAGGACTTCAGAGTTTCTAATACCACTGCTTCTTAAAATTAGCAATTCCAGCATAGATCTTGCTTTATCTTGGTCTTAACCATCCAGCAGAAAAGTATAAAAATGATGTACAAGAAGTAAAGCCATGCTGTTATGTTGAGTTGTAGGGGACTCAGGTGAACAATTTCTGACTTTGCCAGTCAAGTGGAAGACCCAATACTATTATGGGCTACTGGACTCTT
>NDGN011552420.1:1658-13651 GCA_002564285.1 Tympanoctomys barrerae | reverse complement strand
TTATGGGCTACTGGACTCTTTTAGAATATTTTGCTGAGTTAACATACCTGTAATATTCAAATATCAGAAATAAACAAAAAAGGGAATACAGATAAATGTCCGCTTTGTATCTGTGTATTCAAAATGGTTAAGATAGATATATATTTGCATTCTCTTAATAAATGGAGGAATTTGTTCAAATAGTGTTTTTAAATAGGATATCATGTCTGCATCTTGAACAGCAACTAACCACTAGGAAGACAGTGTGCAATGTGTTAATTATGGAAACTGTCCTACCAATTTGATTTGAAATTGTCTCATTGCTATTTGTGTGTCAATTATATTATGAAAAAAATGAAATAAAATAAAATAAAAATAAAGTTAGTTTAGCATTCTCAAGCTTGCTCAGTCCTCATTAAAGTCGTAAGAAAACTGGCGGAGTCATGTATTGTAGGAAGTGAGCTTGATGGTACATGGATTTACAGACAAGGTTTGGGCCAATTCAACTTCAGTGACTAAATGCATGCTTCTTAATTTTTTTTTTTACAACAGGGATCTGTAAAATCCCAATTATTGACTGGAGTAATATCATCTGCATTAATCTTTTGTTAACATATATTACTTTTGCTTATTCCAGGAGCCGTGCCAGAAATTACCTACTGGATGCTCAATTATCCACCTTCCCACGCCAGCACATTATTTTAATATAAGCTTTTCGCTGTAGTCAGCAACTATTGTGTATTTTCTTTAAATTGACTTGTCATATCTTATTATAAAATATAAAAGGAAATGGCTGAAACTCTTAAGGTTAGGCAGAATCATTTTACTGTGGTTTGGCTTCTATCAGCAGTACAATTTCTATCCAGCAAGCCCTAACATGACCAGGAGAAAATAAAAGACATTGAAACAAACAAAATAGTTAAAATGAGGAATATGCACCGTTGGGCTTAGCCAGGTTTAAAAATTAAACGCAGGCCCTCCTTTGTGCTATCCTACTGTGCTATGTAAAAAATGTAAATATGACCTTAATATGAAGACAAATATATAGGTTAAATCAGTTTCAGGTTTCCCACCCAATAATAAGTCTCATTTACACTCTGAGTACCACCAAATGGGATTAAGCCAAAAATTGTGTGTGTGTGTGTGTGTGTGTGTGTGTTCAATTTAAATATAGAGTGACAATCTTTTAAGTCTTCATTGATTGTGGTTTATTATTCAATTATCTAAATGCTGAGCTCAAAAGTAAATGGAATTCTCATTACAATCGTACTATAGAATCAAGAAATGTAGAATGATCATGTCTCCAACAGTATTTTCTGAACCTCTCGATATTATAATATTAGTTATCAAAATATCAGATGTTTGAAACAAGGATTTTAAATATTGGACTTTTTGGGCCTGCTTGATAGCTCAGCGGACTAAAGCGCCTGCTTAGGCAGAGCGTAGCAGCCGAGGTTCATTCCTGACTTGCTGTGCCAGCCCCGCAGCACACGGGACACACTGAGAAGACGATGGGGACTGGACGTGATGGTACACGCCTATAATCCCAGCGCTTGGGAGAATGCAAAACAGGAGGATCATCATGAGTCTGATCTACGTAGTGAGATCCTGTACACGCTATCCTAAATACAGGGGCAAAAATGAAAAAATAAAAAATAAAAATAAATAAATAAAATACAGGAACATTTGTACTGCCCCCCCCAAAAAAAAAGAAAAAAAAAGAATTTTAGTCAATCACCTGCTTTTCCACAAGTCAGATAATGGCTTATTTTAAACAAAAGAAGGTGGAAATAATCAGTTTGATTCTTCCTCCCTCCTAATAATTTTAACTTTTAACATAATTCATTCTAAATGTATGATTTCCACTGATCAAGATATAAATAAATTTATGACTAAACAACGTATCTGCATCTTTTCTATTTTAATCATTTGTTTGTAGAAATATTATTTTGCACAGTCTCCCGAAACAATTACGATGCAAATCTTATATTCTATTACGACGTACTGTTGTCAATAAACATAACCCCAGCAAACCAATCTGTGTACCTGCTGTTAATTGTCACTTGTGGAATCAGCCAGATTCATATAGGTAATACATATTTGAATTTAGATCAATCATTTAAAAATGACTCGATTTAAAGAACAATTGGAAGAAGAGAGAAACTAAACTCTTTTTTTATTATTTTGCAAATAAAAATATTTGCAAGTATGACTTTTTCTAGTTTTAATGAACTCCTAACAGGGACACACTGATTTTAAAAAAATGATGCAGGATTCTGAATTTGTGTATCTCTCAGAGGTTGGGTCTTTAGAGCCCAAGGACAAAGAAGAAACTTCTAACTTGGATCAAGGTCCCAAGGAAAGTTTCAGTAATTCACTTTCCACGTCTCCTCATTCTACCTGGCTACCCATAGGTACTCCCATTAAACATACCCAGCTCCTTCATGTTCTGTCTATACCATCTGTGTAAAATTACAACTGGTATTTTCAAAGCTATCATCATTTTCCAAGCTAAATACTTTCCCTGAGAGGCTCCCATTCCAAGTTGCTTGGGTAATAACAGCTAAAAGCCCTTATGGCATAGTATCCCTCTACGACCTGCCCTTGTGTAATTTAAGTTGTACTTATTGCATTTCTTTTTCATCTTCATGATTCTTGAACACCAAACCACCTACTCATTCTCTATAATGTTGTGTAGGATATTTGTCTTCCATGGGAGGCCTTTATTAAGACTGTTTGCTTGGCAAACTTAAAAGCTATTTTTCCAATCTCTTCTGATATTTTTTCCTTTAGTTGGCCTTTTCTCAATTTTTTTTTCATTCTGATGTACCACCATAGCCAAAGACGAATTCACTTCTTTCTCTAATTATACTTGTGTATTATCATCCCTCATTTATGCGAAAATTCTGTCTCCCTTTTACCAGACTTTAAAGTACTTAAGGCCCTGACTATGTGTTTGTCATCTACGTTGTGAAATGTTTATATGACATAGTTTCCAAGAGATAAGAATATATTAATCTCAGTTTTTTCTAACTTAAGATGCCATGCCATCAATGTAGAAACAGATAAAAATCATAGTTAAAAGGAGGGAATTTAAAATTAAATTGAGTCATTTTCTTTTAGAAGGTAAAATGAGAGAATACATCAAGGTTATTGCTGTCAATCTGTCCTTGAAGATGGAGACTTGATCGAGTTTCTTCAAATTCTGAATTTTTGCCAAAACAAACTTGAAATTTTGTTATTATGGAATATTGTGAAGCCTAATCCTCATTGTCACAGTGAAATTACTATTAATTACCTGCAGAAGTTAGAAATTAAAATGGAAGTACTTATTTCAGCTAGTAAAATATGGTGCTATAAAAAAGGTTCTCTCAGCTTTGTTACTCACATTGTCTGGCTGTTCAGAGATATTTGCATTCTGATAGGCTCTATTACATATATATAATCTGCCTGGGTGGCTTACAAACCTCAGTGTTACTTCTTTTTGAAACATTCCATCTATATTTTTGCATAGTTTCTATTCTACTAAATATAGAGAAGTAAAAGCCAAGGTCCATAAATCATAGTTTTAAAGTCTGTGTGTTGATGGTACTGATTTACTAGACTACTTCAATTATCTGGTGATTTTGTCAGAAACTTCATGATATTTCTGCGGTTTTCCAAACTGACACCCCAATTCTTCTTTTGTAAGGCAAAAATGAGGGCTTGGTGAGGATGCACCAACATTTCAAACTCTTTAAGAATATAAAATTATCAATATGAAAGTTTAAACAGATAAATTTGATGTTCAAGCTAAAATGAATGATTGATTTCTATATGCAAATTCTATGTTTGAGCCCCATCAAAATCTACACCATCGTAGGCTATGGAAGCTCCTCAGAAACCTTATTTATAGGAAATGCTGATTTCCTTTGAGGAAAACATTTCTTATAGAGACCTCTTTACTGAAGAGTTACTGAATGAAACATGAAACTTTGACCATCTGAGATTATGATCTAAAAATATAATTTTAGGGGCTTATCAGTGTCAATTTTTTTTAAAAAAACAAACATTAATAAAAAGCACACCTGTGTATTAAGTGAAAATTTTTTTTAAAAATTGCATAGAGCTAATACATGCTTTCTCCCTGAGAGAGGAGATTTGATAAAAGGCTCAGCCAGTTCCATTTGTATAAATGGTCTGCAATGCTTTATGACTTTGCATCAGTTCAGTCATTTAAATGCCAGAGTCTAGTTCTCATAGTTGCGCCTATATGAATCTGGAATCAGGCAACTAATCATTTGTATTGCCCTAAGCTGCAATACTGGAACAGCAGCATATAAACCAGATGAAACAGCTTCATTTACAATTACAAAAGCAAGAGCTTTCACAGAACAAAAAGCGATTTTGCTATACCAATCCCATTTTCCAGAACACATCTTTATTTCAAAACTACGCAAATACGTTGAAAATGATTTTTTTTATTGTTCTACATGCAAGTTTGAAGGGAGTAAAGGATATTTAATTATTTTCAATTTTTTTCATTCTTATAGCTGTACAATTGGAGATCAATTTTTTTAATTTTGCTCAAAAAGTGATTATCAAAAATAAGTGACCACGTGTATCTGGAGTCTTTAATATTGTTTATTCTATATTATATTAGCAGATAACAAGCTATTATATTACTAGCTGTTAAAAGTATATCAAGTCAAATGATTTCTGATTATGTTATCATAGTTATATTTGAAATAATGCAGGTATTTTGTAGCAAAATGACTTTTGTACATAATATAAAATGTGTGCTGTATCAGAAATGTAAATATAAAACATAAAATTTAATTCATTTTTCTTAAGACATTGATTGTAGTACATCTCTTTTAGGTAAAAACAATTGGATGATGACAACTGTAATAAACTGGAAATAAAAGACAGAAGAATGTAGCATTTCATAGACTCCCTTTACAGAAAAGAAAATTATAATATGTATATATATATTTTTAGCTTGGAAGAAAGATGTGAAGGTAGTTTCAAGGTAAAAGACTTGGAAGTTGACTTTTGTAGTCAGCTTTGACATCTGTTAACTGGTTTTATAGAACAGTTTTTAAAGCTGATTTCAGAGTTCATTATGTAACTATGTACAAGAACCAATAATGTCAGCATGCCATAACAAGCCACTGTGGTTCAATTTCAAATACTGCTGTGCATTTAATAGCTTCCTCAATGCATTGTGTTTTTGTCTGAAAGATATGGCTGCATTTGGGGACACAAATTAGCAGATTAGTATTGATAGTTTTTGTCTTCAATTAAAAATATAGTGCATCTTGTTTTATACTTGCAAGGAAAATTCCTCCTCCGACCAAAAGCTGCCATAGTTTAGAGCAAATAATTTAGAAAAGGATTCATTGTGGGGCCCATTTCTCATGATATTTGGTTTCTCATTATTTATTTCACCATGTTTTCTTGACTCCGGAATGTTAAGTTATGTTTGTAAATTAAAATAAATTGGTTAGAGATTTTCAAACAAATTATGAGAAATAATTATGCAAGTTAAATAGAAATTCATTTTGATTTTATCTTCATTATTTTTGAACAAGCAGTAAGGATCACTATCTTTCTCACAAGTGAAAATAAATCCTGCGGTGATGTGGAATGATGTATTTCACCCTAAAATAAAGTCACAGACGTAAAACTAATTATGTTCTTTTTATGGATCTAGTATTCAAGCTTTATAGAAGATGTTCATCAAACTTTGCTTGTGATTTGTGTTCACTAAACCCAAGGCTCCCAAATATAGAAAGTACTTGATAAGTCACATTATGCAATGGGAATGTAAAATTCAATTTTATCCTTGTAAAAAGCCTTCCAGCAATATTTGCTGGGTGAGAAAAATATAGGCAGCAATTTTTTTTAAACTGCTTGGGTGTCGCATCTGAATATACTAATACATTCTAATCTGCTACATACTTTACAAATCCAGCCATAAGAACACACTTAAGATCTCAAAAGTTAACCTCTGATGGGAACACTAAAGCCAGAGTCTCCTTAGATTTTCATTTCCCTGCATTAACAAAAATGTCCTGGGGGAATGGAAAGCCACAGCTCATTTTGCATTTCCAATTGTCCTACATAAACACATAGAATAGGATATGGACAATTTCATCCATGGTACATGTGGATTACAAATAAATATGAAAAGCTTTAATTCCTCCAGCTCCTTTTCACTTTGAAATGTCTTCTCTCTTACACTGGTAGGTGATTTTACCTTCTCTTAACCATGCAAAAGCTCTACTGTTTCAAAGCTGCAGATCAGCGATGGTGGCAGCTTATTTCTTTTGGTTATCTACAGCACCATCTTAGTGTCTTGAGGCATAAAAGAATATTATCTGTGTGACAGTTATGGCTGGAGCCATCTATACTGTTCATGGTATCAGCACTCAAACTGCTCTGAATAGAAATCATTCAGCTTAAGACATTTTCCATAGTTTCATTAAAACTTAAAATCACAAAGTGCTGCAAGTTACAACTAAGGTTACACAAAATTTTCTGTGAGTCTATTATGTGTAAAAGCACGTAAGTGGTGGAGTTTTCCTTTGATGGGGCTTGTTCACTAAGATTTGCTAGTCTTTTGAAAAGACGTTGACTCTAGCAAGGCAACCTCTACATCTGCTTTGTCTCTTTACTTACTTTTCATCACAAATAAGGTGTCACTCTGATTGCATGAAATCATCAGGAGTGTCTTCAATTACTGCACGCAGCCTCTGATCACAGATTTTCATTCGGATCCTGGGTAGAGATGATGCTGAGAGGTGGGGTGCATGTTGGGAGCACGAGCACAGAGCTAGTTGTGCATTACAAATGTCAGGTTACACAGAAAATGTATATATTCATATATGATCATTTAGAAGCTGGACTTGTGATTACAATAATGGCTTATTCATATCTGCATTTCATTTAAATGCACTGTTTTGACTCACCAAACATTTGTCAGAGACGATAGAGCTAAACTTTTTCACATGACCACTGAGGTAATGACAGCATTACATTACCAGGAAACTGCTCGACTTGCTGATACTTCCATTTTCCACAGCAGCTTATGAAATAATCAAAATGTGTGCATGAAATGGCGGCCTGCTCTGAATTTATTTTAATACAGATGGGCTTATGTGGAGACAAAACAAATGTGGTGGAGCCCCCCAACTCAAGAGACAATGACTTTGCACAAAGCTGAATTTTACCAGCAGAGAAGATGGATATATGAGTATTAGACTTTTCATAGCTATAGGAAGGATAATCTTTCAATCAGATTAATGAGAAAATATATTGCATGGACCCTACAGCACTTTCTGCTTTCCAGGCTAATGCGTGATTTAAATCCCCAAAGTACATTTTCAGCATTACAATATCCTTTGATAATAATGCCGCTTGCACAAAGACAGATAAAAATAAAACAGTCCCCCTTGATTTCCCATTTTAGATTTGAAGTATATTTTCTGTTCTTTTGCTGGCAAGGAAGTGAATTCTATTGAGAAGAGTCACATTTAATAAGACAAAGAGAATTTTCTAATTATGCTACCTGTCAAGATTGGAATCTATGGGATTGCCACTGCCATTGAAGGAATGGAGGCAGTAACTGCAGAGAGTCCTGTTTACTTTGGTGTATGATTACTATTTGCACTTAGATATTGCTAAATGTAAATCAAGCGAGCACACAGAAACATGCTTTGAGGTAAACACCAAACGGCAGGTCTCAGAATAGGTCCCACCATTCTCATTTCAATTTTCAATGACCAATTTTCTAAGATTTTTTAATTCATCTATTGAAAAACAACATAAAGCACTAGGAAAAAAACGACTGGAGGAAATTGCTGGCTGTGCTATAGAAGCAGCTACTGTGAAGACTTGCAAAGCAAAATATACTTATGCATTGTATATTTATATATTTAAAACTGTGTATAATAAATATCTACTAAAGGAAAGTGATTTTCAGGAAAAATACTAGGGATAATAGATACAATGACTTCAGAATACTTCTATACATTTTGTTATTTTTACTTAATTTGTATTGCAGCTGTGCAGACATTAAAGAAAATCTCACTACTATTCAAATGCTTCCCGGGAAGTTATCACATGCCATTCTTTGTGCCTCTCTGGGGAACAGTTCCCTGTGCCCCATCAAACATTACTCTTTATTTCCCCCTGCACTGCAATTTGTGAAACACTATGGCACGTTAAACAAGGAAAATAAATATTGTACTTCCCATGGCTTTTTCATATGTTATGTGTACAGGGACATGATCAATCATTACAAATATAATTATCAGGTAAAAATGATTCCACTACTTAGATGATAATTTCAATATTTAGGAATACACAAAACCACATTTTCAGATGTGCAATGAAGGTAAAAGTGTAACTAAGCAAAATACGTAATAGCACTGAGTTTATGATTAGAGATTTAGCTATAAAAAGTTAATGTTTAGCTCCAAGAGATATAATAATAAACCAAATAGGTTCTACAAATACATTTGATATTGTATTCAAATATTTCTGCCTATGTCAATTTCAGGTAGTTGTACATAACTACATAAGTCATATTTTGATTTGCTGACTGTGCATAGAAGATAGGCTATTCTAAAACTACTAAAGCATTAATTTGAAAAATAACCAGCAAACAATGTTTAAAAATATACTGGATACCTTCAAATACAATTCATCACAGTACAATTGCTTAATTTTTTTCCATAAGGCCAACTGAATTAGGGTATGATTTAAAAATTACTTTATAAAATCCAGTTCTGAATGTACAGACTGTAGTTTAGGATTTACTTTGTTTTTTGCTCTGTAGTGTAATGAAACTAATACAGATTCAGTAGAAACTATGCTTTAATTTTGACCTTTTCGTGCACTTAGGCAGCAGAAGCAAGCAACACCTTTCAGTCAGCCACAGGAGCAGGAAGAAAACCACCCAACGCCCGTGACTGTACTTCGTTGTGAAGCTTTGACATCTGGTAGACTAAGTGTATTTAAAGCATTTTTGACCTAACATATTTTTGACTTATGATTTTTTTTTTTGTACTGGGGATCGAACTCAGGATCTTGCAGTTTCCAGGTGGGCACTTAGGGTGCTGAGTTATTTTTCCAGTCCCAGTGATGTGTTTTTCTGAACAAAATTCTATAATGAATTAGGAAGCTCTACATAATATGGTAGCAGATGATGCATATTTTTAATATAGTCTGCCATACAATATCGACTCAGTTGTGCCCTCCCTAATTTATATGTTGATATCTTAACTCTGAGGCCTGTAGAATGTTTGGAGGTAGAATATCTACCTTCAACTTAACATGAAGTCATCAGACTGGATGATGACTGGGCATTCTTCTAAGAAGAAATTAGGATATAGACATGTAAAGAGGGAAGGCCGCAAGGAAAAGAGCCATTTAAATCTGAGAAGAGCAACTTCACAAGAGGCTACCGCTGTTGCCATGTCAATCACTATTGTCTGACCTCTAGAATTATAAGAAAACATACTTGTATGATTTAAGTACTATGGTTTGTGATACTTGATCATGGCAGCCCTAGCAAACCAATACACCGCTTAACAAGGAGGCTGTAAATATGTGAGGCTCAGGCCTACCCTGAAGGTTGATGCATTTACATCAGAGCTTTTTAGTAATGGGGTACTACTAGGATTTCTCTTTAAGCTGTCCATATGACATAATTTGAAGTTCTCTTTCTTACTTCACAAAAACAAAATTTTTGGCAAGCTCAAGAAATCATATACAAAATCTATTCAAACAGAGCAAAATTAATGGAGCTTTTCTCTGTGCAAAATCAGGTAGAGACGTTGATACCCGTAGATGTACACATTATTCTGATTATTTCATTTGCGATGATGTCACTGTTTGGCTGTGAATAAACATTTCACATTGTGCCAAAAAATGAAGCTTATCTTACAAATACACAAAACAGGGTGTCTGTAGCTTAACGTAATTCTATGTAAGCTGGCAGTGATGACAAAGGCAGACTAAGGAAGTATTTTGAACTAACAGAATGTACTACAACTTGAGACATTAATTAATAATTAACATGAAGACTAATAACAATCATATATTAAGATCAAATGTGTTCAAGACACTGACACATATATTACTGCATTCAATTACCTCAAATTGATGATCTAAATATATTTTATCCACATTTTAAAGAAAAACATAAATAATACGCTTGTAAAATTTGATCATTAGCCTACATCACATAATAACCAGTAAATATCGTAACTCCGACAAATCAATGACCAGAATCTGAAAGTCTTTGTGATGAAATAAGGGCAATGGCTTATCCATTGCTCTTATAGCTCTTCGTAATGAACCAAATGGGAAAAACTATCTTTCTCTCACATTTGTTATTTTATATTTAAAAAGTAAAAATAAAAAGCAAGTCAAAGACCAACATACCATCAAATCCACTTCATATACTTAAAATATTAAAAGATAGGCAACAATAATGTAACTTTTTTTTTGGGGGGGGAAGGGTCTACAAGGTATTCAGGGACTCACTACTAGATCGGACTCCTAGTGATCCACCAGTTTACAGCCTCCGAAGAGCTGGTATTACAGGCGTGTGACACCACACCCAGTCTCAATTGCAGGCTCAGCATGCTCCAGTGGTGGGGCTGGCATGGCAGGCCTGGGAATCAAACCGCCACGTCCTGCACCTGCTTGCAGGTGCTTTAATCTGCTAAGCTATCAGTCCATCCCTGTATTTCTAATTTTTAAACACTCTATTAAATTATTAATTGCTAATTTAGAAGGAAGCACTCTACACCAATCTTTGTCCTGGTTAATGGCTCACTGAAACTTGATTTAACCAGCTGCACTATAGTCTTTGAGTATCTTCCACAAAATGGAGATAAAATTAGCTTTTCCTTTCTTGCAAGACTGTATTAGGGTCTCCCTAGTGTAAGAACTCAAAAGAACAAATAAAAATTAAAAGGTATAGCACAGTTAAATAGAAAATGAGAATTTAGTGATTAAACAATGAAGAAAGAGCAAGGAGTAAATTAGAAAATATGGCAGGGGCAAAGTCATACATTTATATAAAAAAGATGGTTAAAGCAATGGTCCTAAGCATCTCCATCAGGTTCTTTAAAATAGGAGTTAATGGGTAGACTTCTCACCCTGACTAACTATATATGCTGATATCTGTGAACTAAGCAACTACACTAAGGATAGTAATATGCAATAATAAAACCATGCTTGAAATACCTATCATTTTGGTCTTCTATAATGCATACTGCTCTAATGTCATACCAATTATTGCTATGCACTCTTTAAAGTAAATGTTTGTAGGGCCAGCCAAATAGCTCAGCAGAGTAAAGTGCTTGCAAGCAGGTGCAGGGGCTGGGTGTTCAATTCCCTGGGACTGCCGTGCTGGTCCAGCCCCCAGGGCACACTGAGATGGAGATTGAGACTGGGTGTGGTGGCGCGCCTGTAATCCATCATTTGGGAGGCTGTAAACAGGAGAATCACTGAGTCCAACCTAGTAGTGAGGCCCTGAATACCCTGTATATCCTTCCCTAAAATAAATAAATGAATAAAGAAAATGTTTAAAAAGGTAATAAAAGAAAACAAGAGACAAGGAAGAAAATGTCATAGGATTGCCTTACTACAATGTTGTATATGGTTTGATTTCTAAATTTCTGTGTAAAAATGTAATTTTTTTTCTCATTCTATAGGGATTGAAAGTTTAGAATATCTATGGTTGTTGGAAAGTAGCAGTTCCATGTTATATTTAAGGTGCTTGATACTCAGACAGATAGTGATGTTAAGCCAAACTGCCTCTGCTAAAGGGTAGTGATCTCATTTAGCTTCTCTTCTGGATGTTTAATAACTAAAGTTTACAGACCAAAAGTCCAAGAAATGGAGGGGCCTGCCTGCCTGCTTGCTTGCTTTCTTGCCTGCTTGCCTGCTTGGCTGCTTGCTCTTTCTTTCTTTCTTTCTTTCTTTCTTTCTTTCTTTCTTTCTTTCTTTCTTTC
>NDGN011552417.1:7893-21899 GCA_002564285.1 Tympanoctomys barrerae | reverse complement strand
CTGTGCTTTGTTAAGCTTGTTCTAAGTAGGTGCTTTAGACCACTGAGCCATCTCACCAGCTCCAAGCATTAAGTTTCAACTTGGTTTTGATTTCTTAAACTACAGTAGGGGGAAATGGATCTCAAATGAAAAATAGCTTTCCTATAAAATGATTTTAGCCATATAGTAAGAAAGTCACTTGTAAAATGAATATCTCTCTTATTTTATTACCCACTTAGTTATGTAAAATACTTTCCCCAATTTTCTTTTCTTTTTCTTTTTCCGTACTTTTTTAAAAAATAAAAAGCTGTTGCAAAGATGAAAACAGTTGGAAATCTCCATGAGTTAAGGAAACACTACTTGCATTAGAACAACCAACATACACCACAGCAGTAAAGAGCCGAGGATTCCAGGGTGTTTCACTTTCCACTGCATGCCATCGTGATTTCCCTCCTGACTGACAGAGAGTGTGCACCACCAGGAGCTAGAGAGGAGCAGAGCCTTTGCACCAGGCAGGCAGAGCTTCCTTGGGGCCAGAGGTGCACTGCGTGCTGGCTCCATGCCTAGGCCAGCCCCCCTGCCCCACAGAGAACAGCTAGATGGCCACTGCCACCCGGGAGGGAAGACCTATGCAGAAGAGGACCTGGAAAATTGTCCATCAGACGACAACCTGTGTGCACATGTGTGTGCTCTGTTTGAGAGCTGGAAAGAAGGGATGGTGTTAAAATGAATTTACAGTGTCTCTTAAATGATATGGATAAAAAAGTTAGGGTATTTTTAAATCTTTTTTTTTTTTTTTTTTCAGAACTGGGGATTGAACTCAGGCCCTTACACTTGCCAGGGAAGTGCCTATTCCACTGAGCCATCTCCCCGGCCCAAAAAAGTTAGTTTTTTAACTGAGCTTTACTATATCAAAGACCTTCAATGCCAACACGGAGCAGCCATCCATGTGGCAACAAAGACGTTATTGAAGACAAATATTAGGCGGTAAAATATGAAGATATGTAGCAGAAAGAAATATTTCATCTAAAAAAAGCCACAAGTTTCTCTAAGACATTATTTCACATTTGTGGAAAACAAATTGTCATCACTCATAACAACTGTTTCAAACCACTAGGTAATTAATATATATATTTCTAAATACCTCTTTTTTTGTGGTACCAGGGATTGAACTCATAACCCTGGTGCTTGCCAGGCAGGCGCTTATTCTCCTGAGCCATCTCCCCAGGTCCTGACCTAAAATACCTTTTGTTAAGGCACTCAAGACTAAACTCAGGACATCTGCACTGAAATACTCAGGCTGGGCTCCAATTTTGCGATTCTTTGGTCTTATCCTATATCAGTTCTGCCCTTACACTTGGGCCTTTATACCTCTTTAACAAATACTGTTCTTTTATGGAATACATATTGTAAGCTTCTTAAAGATTTGCAAAAATGAACAAATAATTTCATTAATGGAAGAACTGAACTCCGGAAAACTGTCTTTCCTTCTATGCCTGCCTTCATAAATGAAGCATGTGATTTATTAGGAAATGTAAGCCCTATATCATTTCTTCATTAATTGTTATAGTGCAACAGACCCTTTCCTTAGAGTAATGTAGTGTCATAATTAATTACTCATATTATACTTATGTCCACCATTTTTCCTGTCTTTGCTGTTTTTAAACTGTTGTCCTTAAGAGGCAGCCGAATTCTGCCTTGAGCTTTCTCATCTGCCCTTTCCTTTCTGACATGGAATTAATTTTCATCACAAAACACGCTTGCTTTGTGCATATTTTCCTCAGAGCACAGAGGATTCTGGGACATGATGTTGCTTCATTTCAGGTGTTTTCCAGGAGCTTGGAAAGAATAGAGGATTCTGAAAGAAATCAGTCCAGTCACCATGCAGATGTGAAGGAAAGAGTAACAGCTCTCCATGCTGGTTTCTAAAACTCAGGAACAAATTTTAGAACCATCACATTATTGCTGAATTGATGCTTTTCTTCCTGTCACTGCTATGCCTTGGGTTGGCTGTGCATTTCTGAACAAACAGCTTCACGCCACAGGCTTAAAGCCTACAGCTCTAAGTACAGGAGTCAGAATTTTCAGCTGTCTCTTTCCTGGAACTTGCTGATGTACCCAGCAGATGGACTATGCCTCAGTGCCCATGAGCCTATTCATGCAGCTC
Source organism: Tympanoctomys barrerae (assembly GCA_002564285.1). Taxonomy (NCBI): domain Eukaryota; kingdom Metazoa; phylum Chordata; class Mammalia; order Rodentia; family Octodontidae; genus Tympanoctomys; species Tympanoctomys barrerae. The sequence goes on along the minus strand of NDGN011552417.1, from coordinate 19,753 downwards.
TGTGTATTAGGCTCTGGGAGTCTCATCCTTACCAAATTCATGTTTATCAGGTGAGATACACTGACTGCCGTAGTGCTGACGGAACCTCCTAGACACACTCTCATTTGACCCTCCTCCTTTCCGAAGCAGAAAGAACCAAGATGAATAATTTCACTGCTTTCACCCGTGCAATTTAAAATTCTAACCACCTGTTTTGTCTTAGTGACGTAACTCTCTAAAAAACCACTACCAGAGAGAGTTTTGCATTAGGCTGAATTGTTATGTTGCTAACTATATTGCGTTAAAATATTTTGGTTTTCATTTTTCTGCCAACATTGCTCTTTTTCCTTCCTGATTGTCTTCTCTTGATTTTTTTTTCTTCCCTTTTTCCTGTTTTAGGCATTATATGAAATTATGTGGCAAAACAGTTCACTCTAAAATAAGCACTTACACTTTTATGAAAATAAATTACTTATAAGGCTCCCTACTACTGGATTATCATAAAAGTTGTGCATGTAATATAATCTCTATTTTCAATTCTTAGAGCTGAGCAATATCTCCAATTAACTTATCAAGAGTTTTTAACAGTCCTTTCAATCTGGCCTCTGACTGCTAGATTACCCACTAGATATATGTGCTTGTGGAAAGGATATTTGATGAAGGAAATTTTTAATCTAAATTAGAAAAATCTCAGAAGAGGAGCTTTCCATCAGGCGATGTTTATCATTACTGTTATTATTGTTTTGTCAGGGTACCGTCTGGAATGCCTCAAGCTCCACCGCATAAATAGACTCCCACTTCAAGAAGTTTGGAGCTCATGCTGTTTTGTGATTTATGTTAAATGTGCAAGAAATTGACAGATTATCTGGTGGCCAATAAATTAGCACAACTCAGGGCATATGTGCTCTGGATAATGTTGGTGCAGACTGGTTGATTACGGCTGTGGCTAACAAAATTAACTGGGGAGAATGAAACTGAGAAGTTTCTCTCCTTGCTTGGGCCTTGAGCCCCCAGTGAAGGCATAAAGTATTTGTGACTATAAGAAAAGAAAGAAGCTCACTATAGCGTCATCACTTTGATAACTTCATATGGTAATTATCTTTGGCGGAACTCTTTTAAAGCAAGGCTGAACACAAGCTAGAGATGTGCAATGGAAAACATGTGCGCTGCAGTTTTCAACATAATTCAAATTTTCAGAAAAAGTGCAGTAGCTTAAATTGTGGCAAATAAACGTTTGTTATTTTGTTTTGTTTGTCTTGGTTTTCTTTTTTTGTATTTAGGACAGGGTGTACAGGGCACAAGGTCTCACTGCATAGATCGAATTTGTAATGATCCTCCTGTTTGCAGCCTCCCAAGAGCTGGGATCATAGGTGTGCGCCACCACGCCCAGTCTCAATTGCTGTCTCAGTGAGCCCCAGGGGTGGGGCTGGCACTGCAGGCCAGGGGATCAAGTGCCCGGCCCCTGCCTCTGCCTAAACAGGCACTTTACTCCACTGAGCTATTTGGCTGGCCCTTTGTTTTGTTTTTGAAATGAAATAGATGATGAGAGTATTCTTTGCCTTCATGGTAGTTCACTGAGTTTTGCATCAGAATTACAAATTTCTCACTCAGTTCCCAGGATATTTAGAAATGGAATCTGTAGAGTTGCAGGTGGAGCTCAGTGTAGAGTTCTTCTTAAGGTTAGGGTTAGAATGGGATCCAACACACATTCACACTCATTCATGCATCCATGCATGCACACACACACATCAATCCTCTAGAAGGGGGACTCCAATATCTTATATTAACACAAGGAGTTCTTACAACATAGATAACATGAGCTTGTGATAGGACTATCTCCAGAAATAAGAAAAGTAGAAGTTTGTTAATAACTTATGAAATTTCATCTTATATTTACATAGATGTTTGTGTATTCATATGTAAATGTGTATACACATATATGTGTATATGTAGCTATGCATATGCATATATGTACTAAACATGCACACACATAATACCCATGCTTTTTGTGGTTTTGTTTTGTTTTATTTTGTTGCAGTGCAAGGGATTGAACTCAGGACCTTGCACTTGCCAGGCAAGTGCTTAACATACTGAGCTATTTCCCTGGCCCTACGCTTTAAAATTTAATGTTGTCACCATTTACTATTTCTACTGAATTTGAAAATAACCAGCTTCACCCTTCATTCTCAATTTTTCTAACAAGTTTAATGAAAACGGTTGACTCACTGTCAGGAGACAATATCAGTAATTTCATGTATTTGTAATTTTTATGTATATACTGTTCCCTCCCTTTTTGTAGATGAAAATGTCTTAAATACTTTGCTTTCTAAGTTATTCTGTTAGATTATTGTAGGGACTCCTCAGTCTCTTAGTGGTCCTGGGGGAAAATGGTGGAGGGCATTTAGAAAATAAAGACAAGAGACAATAGCTGAGGTAAGGTCGAGGCCTGCTTGCCTGTTTGGCAAAGGACCTAAACAACGACAGCAGGGGTGTTGTCTATATTCTTGCCAAGTTAGTATCATGAGACACAAGAATGCCTAATGACCAGAGACTGGACTTGTCTAGGAAGAACACTTTTCTCAAGACTGAGGTAGCTTGACTTCTTTAGTCATGGCAGTCGTGTCCTGCTTTCACACATATGACTAATTGCCAGCTTCAGCCTCTCCCAACAAAGATTTTTTTGTAAAGTGTTTAATAAAAGCCTATTTTTATAGAGCTGAAATGTGGACAGAATGACAAAATGAAAGGATCTGAATTATAAAATGTGAACTCAAAAGATAACATTTATATCAAAAAGATGCTTAATTCATAAGACAGATCATTCAAAACATTCTAAAGATATATATATATATATATATATTCCCTTGATTGATGTAAATTATAACAACCTTTTTCATAAAGTCTAGTGAATCACAAAAATGGCTTAAGGTAGATATAAAAGTAGTGGTTCCCTAACATGCGTTACTTCCAAGTTAGATTTTATTCTTTTTAGGAAGATATTCTTTCCTTAGGTAGAACAAAAAGCGGGTAAAGGACATTCTTTGAAATTTATTAGCAGAAATTAAAACAAGAAATTTAAGAAGGTTTTGTAAAAATTGAAAACAGTGAACTTTCTATAAATGGAATATTGAAATTGAAGAATCTGCGTATATGTTCCAAATTCAATGCAAACTGTTTAAATAAATCTATCTAAAATATCGATGCAATATATTTACCCATTAGCAACTTCAAATTCCAACAGGTTGAAATTTATTTATTTTACTCAAACAAAAATTAATTCTAAAGGAGAGAGTAGCAGTTTCACTGGAAGAAATCTTCTGCATTTCTTTGAAAGTCAGATACAGGGAGGCAGAGTACTTAGCATTACACAGGAAGCTCAAGCTGAGCTCACCTTTGCTTAGGAGGAGACAGTGGGGATAATGAGAATCCAAGCAGTTGGAGAATAATTCATATGACAGAGGGCTAGAGGGAAGCGCAAGCTAAAAAGAGATATGCTGAAAAGAAGTAAAATAAACCATGACTAGATCCCGACCACACGCCTGGTTGCCATAAAATATCCCTTCATGCTAATGCAAGACTTGAAGATACGATTCACAGTGTAGAGGATAAGGCTCAAGAAGAACATTGTAAAATTAACTGAAGATGTCTATAATGCAAGCTCAGAATCCTGGTCTTGTTTCTCACCCAAAGAAGACTTAAAGTCAAGCCAATTAATCCTGAAAGAAGATAGAAATGTGTTTCTTTCTAGAGAAACTGAAATACAGTACCAGAGAGAAGAGTCTAAGCTTCCCACAATAGCTTGTTAGGGAGGAAGCTAAGAACACGGAGGACTTAGCTTCAATTAGGTCACTCTAATCTCACATTGGTGACCTAATTGAAGTCAAAGCCCATTCTATTGCTTCAGTATCTGCACAAACAGAAAGGGCTTAATATTTGTGAACAAACAGAACCCTTAGTTCTTTATTTTGCATAGTTTTATAATCTTGACTGTGATGTTTTCATGTGTGGAGCTTGTGAAGAGATGCCCAGTCAGCCTGCCAAATAGCTTTTCTGAGTCAGTCTATCTATGGGGTGATTCCAAGGGATATTAGCATTTGGATGTAGTCTGAATAGCTAAGTATTAAAGATCTGCACTCACCAATGTGGGTGTGTGTCATTTAATCCACTAAAGGCTATAACACAACAAAAAAGCAGATACAAAGGAAATTCACTTTCTTCTCTTGAGCAGAGATACTCACCACTGACTTTATATGCTGCAGTGCTTGATTTTCTGACTTTTCAGTCTCAAACTACGTGTCTTCGTCTTGCAGAGGGCAGTTGTGGGACCTCTTGGCCTTGCCATTCATGGGAGCCAATTCCCATAACAAATCTCCTATTACGTATTGATATTTACATCTATAATCACATCTGCACCCACTTTTGCCATAGAGGCTTTCTCTGTGGAACCCTGACTCAGACCTTCCTCAGTCATGACTGTAAACAGAGCACCAGTAATCACCAGAAACTTAAAAAACAAAACAAAAAACACAGAAGCATAAAATCAGATACGAAATAAATTACAGCTATAACATAACTTTGGGGTGTTGAGAGTGACTGAAGCTGGAAATGGATCATTTGTGGGAGGGCAGGACAAGGCCACCATGCCTGGAACAGTCAAGCTACCTCAGTCTTGAGACAAGCATCCCTTCTGGACATCCGGGCTGTTAGTCAGTGATAATAACCTTGCCAGAGTATAAATAAATACCTCTACTGTTGTTCTTTGGGTCCTCTACCAAGTGGGCAAATGAGCCACCACCTGACTGGGCTCTCGTCTTCTTGTGTATCTTTCCTTATTCCTGCCATGGTTTTTCCCCCAGGGAACCTGAGACACCAAGGAGTCATTGCAAGGGGAAGCAAACCCAATTGGAGGAATTAAAACACTGAAAGAAGAAAAGGCAACAACCATTACAGCTGATAAAAAGGGAAAGATACTACAATCTCAGTAAAGGGATGAAAGGTTTGAGGCGCAGATTGTTGTTCTTGTGTTTCTCTTTCATTGAGGTGCAGCTATGAAGATAGAATGTTAAAATGGAATTTAAAAATCAGAATTTTTTTCCAGAAAGCTAAATGTCTTTTATTGGGGCAATAGGCCTTGGGGTGGGCCAAGGGCCCTCACTGCTTGGTGTGGTCGTCATGAACGCTGGGATAATGGTGTTCGGCACTGTCTCCAGAGTCCTGCAGCTTCTTCACTTCCTGAAGCTCTGCAGGGCTGGGGAGGGGCTGCAGCACAGGGCTTCTAAGGCCTCGTCTGCACAGAAGGCCAGCCCCACCGTGGCTGGGGCCTGTGGCCTCGCTATCCGGCTGGCGAAGCCACACTCCTCCAGTGTTTTGCCGTCGCGTAGAAACTGATTGTCCTTGTACAGCCTCTGGTCCTTGGGCGGCCACTTGAGGATCTCCTGGATCACGCGCTGAAAATTAGAATTTTAAAGACAAGACTTTGCCTAGCTTTCTTATGCTCAGAGCTGCAACTTGTACATCTACAGACCTGAGCTCAGGGAAGTGTCCACAGGGGAACAGGACAGCTGCTCTCCCAAAGTGGCTCCATTGTAGAGAGATTTATTTCTCTCTTTCCAGGACTTTTCTCCTACTTTTGAAGGCAAGCTGAATCCACATGAATCCGGGGAGTCCAGGCTCAGATATAGGCTTCTATAAAAAAATTACGTTTCTTAAATTTGGAATTCTCCTACTCCTTTTATATAAATCTATATGGCTAAAATGTCCTTCTCAAAGTTGCTTATATTACATAGGTTTGGAATATTCTGTTTCCATTTTCAATTGCATCAAGAAATATTTTTATCTTCTTTTGCATTTTTTTCATTCACCACTAATTGTTGAAGCTCATTTTAGTTTCCAAGTATATGTACAGTTCCCAAAGTTCCTTCTCTTGTTAATTTCTAATTTTATTCTATTGTGGTCAAAAGGGACTTTATATGATTTTTGAGTTTTGAAAATTTCTTGAGATGTGTTTCATGGTCTAACATACCATCTGTTAGGTTTTTCTTTTTTGAAGAAAATACAGCATAGTAATAAAAAAGAAAAAAATTCAAATAATACAGAATTTCAGAAAACAAAATAATATGAATTTGATAGTATGTGTTTTATTGCATAGTCCTGAATACAATATATGTATATATGTAGTTAGATAGATAGATATACACACACACTGGGAAAAGAAAGAATAAAAGAAAAAAATAGATGTAAGAAATTAGGAAAATATAAGGAAGGAAAAAGGAAGACAAAAAATATTTAAGCATTAACTGCTTCTTTCCATAAACCAGAAAAAATCCACAGTGCAATTAAAGAACGGCTATCATTAAGAAGCCAACCAATAACAAATGCTGGAGGGGTTTTGAGGAAATAGAAAGGCTTTTCCACCATTGTTGGGAGTGAGATTGGAAGTCCCAATCAGCCCAGCTATTTCCCTTCCTGGATATTTTTTCCAGAAGTGCTGAAAATATCATACCATATCAATTTATGTGTACCCATGTTTATAGCAGCACAATTTATCATAGTTAACTCTTGGAAGCAACCCAAATGCCCATCAGTTGAGGAATAGGTAAAGAAGATGTGATATTTTTATACAACAGAGTATTATTCAGCTATAAAAAAGGGTAAACATGAGTCCTTTATCAGTAAATGGATGGGGCTAGAGACCATCTGTTAGATTTTTCTGGTGTGAGAGAGAAGCAGAATTAAATGGCTGGGAAGGGCCATTATTGACTCCAAGGACAGGGAGAGGACCTCAGGGGGATAGGGGGATTCTCTAACCTGAGACAAAGGAAGACTAAGATTTTATGGGCTCTTGCTAGGGGCAGAGTTGGAGGGCAGTTTCAGTGACACCTGAGGAGCTTATTGAGAGCTACCTTGTGGCTCAGGAAAGGTGAAAGGAAGCTGTATTGAGGACTAGAGTGGGGAAGAAGGAGGAAATGGCATTGGGAAGAAAAACTCTTGCTTTGGGAATTCAGCCATGTTGACTCAGGGCCATAATAATTTAGCAGTGTATGCTCTGGTCAGAGCCTATCACCAACTAGTTGACTCTGGAAAATGTCTTGTGTGCTGTTGTTGTAGCAGCTAGATAGAAATAGAAATATTTCTAATAGCAATTAGATAGAAATATTATAGGTAGTCGATAGAGCTAGGCACTCAGAAGGAGACAACAGAGGAGACAGGATCTTGCAACCTTGGGCGAGGCAGGCACTCTTACTGTGAGCCACACCCCAAGACAAAAGAGTAAACAAATGCAGACACTTGTCTCCCTGGGGATGGGCACCAGGGATTGACGGTCTAAATAGGTACTGGTTCCCTTGAAGAAGCCAAAAAGAGTCACTCACCCAACCGTCTAGGGGGAAAGCCCCTGTTCTGTAATCATGTCCACTTTTTATGTGAATTGCTTCCCTATTTGACCCTCATCTAATCAGTTTTTCTTAAGCAATTATGCTTCTTATTTTATTGGTAGGCCATAGTTTTGTCCCACCTCATGTGGGAGTTCCCCCGTTTTCCACCTTAGACCCGCCTCACCTCAAGGTTTTGCTCTATAAAAATCCCCAGCAAAGGGAAGCTCTTTGGCAACCCCTTCGGGTCCCCTTCTGTCTCTCTCTTGAACAGAAGCTTTCTTTCCCCCAGTAAATATATTCTACTCCTCATTTCCACTGTTCCTAAAATTTATTCTTCAGTCTTCAGTTTTATAGAACACAAACTTGTCTCAAATACCTTTCAGGTTAGGAGTTTCATTCCCCTCCCTGTATTGCTGAGAAGAATCTCCATTCTTAAGATTTGAATGGACAGAATATAGATCTCTGTTGGTCCAGACTGGTAGAGAAGACAGGGTAACATCTGTAAGGTTAACTTAAATAACAGAGTAGCTTTTTATATTTTGTTGAATTTCTGCCTATATGATTTGTTTACTGGTAAAAGTGGGGTGTTAAAGTCTCCTACTGTTATTATTATTATAGTGCATTTCTTCTCTTGAGTGTCTTAGTATATGCTTTATATATATTAGGTATGGGGTACAAATACATTTACGATGACCTTCTGGATTCTTTCTATGGTTTTTAAAAGTCTATTTCATCTGATATAATCATAGATATTTTTGGTCTAATTTGGTTTCCATTTGCAAGAAATATTTTATCCTCTTCACTTTGAGTTTGCTAACATAAGGAAAGCAAAAAAAAATCAAGATCTTTGTAGAAACAGAAACTGAAAATACATAAATCAATGAAGAAAAGCAGTTTTTTGAAAGGCAATCAAAATTGGCAAACTATAAACTCTATGAAAATAACACACAGGTAAAATCAGGAATGAAATATAAGAATAATGACTCGTGTCACACACATACAAGAAATCGTAAGAGATCATTATAAAAAGCATAAAAGAAACTTTAATTTCTTGCCTTATATAATCTAACAGAAAATGGAACTACAAGGATGTGGAAAACTGAACTTTCCAAAATAAAAAAAAAGAAAGAAAGGAGAGAAATTAAATCAATAATTAAAAAACTCTACTCAAAGAAAACTTTAGGATACCCAGTTCCACCAAGTATTAAAAACCGTATGCAAATTCTCAAAGTCTTACAAAAACTACCAAAAACATTTTTCCAAATTATTTCTATGAGCTCAATATTGGCCTAATATAAAACTAGTAGAAAACATATACATATTTACAAAACCCCTAATAACTGCAAGGTGATAATATTCCAATAGATTCAAAAATTTTCAACAATATTTGAGAACAAATATTGAGAACAAACATTGAGAACAAATGTTGAGAATAAATTGTCAAAAAAAACTGTGAACCAAATTCAATGCTCTAAAAAACTAGGTCCAGGGTGCCTGCCCATGAGCTCAGGTGTTTAAGTGCTGGCTGAAACAAAGAAGTCAGGCTCAGGATGCTGTGGGATCCCCTCATCTTGAAGCCAAATCAGGCCTGCCCTGAAGGCACACTGAGAAGCCAAAAACAAAACCAAACCAAAAAAACCATCTCCTTCCTGGGGCCAGGGAGATGGCTCAGTGGGATAAGCACTTCCCTGGCAAGTACAATGACCTGAGTTCAATCCCTGGTTCCACAAAAACAAAAACAAAAACAAAAAACACCACCACCACCAAAAAAAATTCCAACAACAAAAACTAGGTCCATCCAGATAGCTCAGTGGATTAAAGTACTTGCTTTGGTAGAGGCAGAGATTAGGGTTCGATCCCCAGAGTGTCTTGTCACCCTTGCCTCTGGGAAGCACTGAGACAGTGATTGAGACTGGAAGTGGTGATGTGTGCCTTTAATCCCAGTGGTTGGGAAACTGAAACCAGGAGGATCACTATGAGTCCAATCTGTGTAGTGAGACCCTGTACTAAATAAATAAATAAAATTATTTACCAACATCAAGTGAATTTATACCTGAGATACAATGATGGTTTGATACATACAAATCAATAAAAAAACATCTCTTTAGGACAATGAAAGTGACAACAAAATTTCAACAAATTCAAAATGTCTTTGATGAATCTCCACATTCCTTTGATTTAGAAAAGCTCAACATATTAAATAAATATAGAAGGGGCATATCTTAACATAACACATAGCTAACAACATACTGAATGAGTAAAACCTGAAATATTTCCAAAATCTAGCATAAGACAAGAAATCCATTTTTACCTCTCTTCTTCCACGTTCTAAATTCTAGACTGTGTAATTGGGTAAGAGGAAGAACTACAAGGCACAGTGGAAATATTAGAAAGAAAGAAGTCAAATTATCTTTGTTTTGCAGATGAAATGAATTTTTGCATGAGAAGGCTTAATGGACAAATAAAAATGCTTCTGGAATTTAAAAAAAGGGCAAAATTTAAGAATATAAAAATCAGTAGTCTTCCTATATGTTAATGAAGAACTATGTGAAAAATAACGAAAAAGTCATTTGCAGTAACTACAAAAGCTAAAGTATCTCAGAGTACATTTAGCCAAGAATGTAAAAGAAATCTCTACTTTGAAAAGTCTAAAAGACTAAGGAGAGAAAATGAAAATGACACAAAGATAAGGAAATAGGTATATCTCACGTTCATGGGCTAAAAAAAAAAATACTACTTTAGAGTGTGCATACAACCCAAGGGTCTCTACAGGTTCAATGTAATCTCTATTAAAATACCAATGACATTTTCGCAGAAATAAAGCCTCCTAAAACACACAGAGAAGCACAAAAGACTCTCAATAGCTCAAGCAATTGAACCAAGCTATTATTTTATTTGACTTCAAAATGTACTGTGAAGTATAGTAACCAAATCAGAATTGTACCTACACAAAAACAGAAACAGAGACCCATGGAACTGGACAGAATTTCTAGAAACTTTGTGTATGCTATTTTTCTTTAGACAAATGTACAAAGACTTATTGCAGCAAATGTACCAAAAACAAACACATTAGGGACCAGAGAGATAGTGCAGTGGTCTAAAGCACCTGCTTAGGCAAGCTTAGGCAGGCACAGGGGATCGAGGTTCAATCCCTGGCACCACATGCCATGCCAACCCTGCCCTCAGGATGGGCTGAGCTGGAGAAAAAAAGAATAAACACTTTAAAAAGGACAGTTTCATTAATAAATGGTTCCACAGAATTTATCTCCATAGGAAGCTTGACACAGAACACAATATCTCATTAGTTATAAAAATGAATGTTAAATGAATTAGAGACTTAAAAGTTATGAAATTATGAAACTTCGAATAAGATATTCTAAGTTCATTGAAAAGAAAGATTTGTACTAATATAATCTGGAGAATTTTTTATGCCCATGCCTTAGCAATGTTTCATGACATTGAACTGAATTAAGATTTTCTCAGAGAAGACCTCAAAGCCTAAAAAACAATAGCAGGAAATATTTACACTTGGGATTATATCAACCTAAAAGTTTATGCATATAAAAGTAATCAATCCATTGAGAAAAGAGATAAGACACAGAATAGAAGAAAATCCTAGTAAGCTTCACACTGGATTAAAGGCTAGTATTGAGGAATATATGAGGAATCCAATCAGCTAAAATGTCAAAATAATAATAATAATAATAATAATAATAATCCTATTTAGAAATACAAAAAACATAAATAGATGTTTCAGAAATGAATACACATAAGCAGCTAGCAGGTACTATATTTGAAAAACCTTCAACATCAAAGAAAAACCAGTCAAAACATTGTATTATCTCTCTGGTGTGAGAAACTGAAAGGGTAAATAAGGTCCAGAATATAAATTGGATATTGTGAAATTGGAAGAAACTGTTGAAAAGAAAAAGAAATAGAGTGAGGGAAAGGGGAAAGAAGGAAGGGAAAAGTAGAAAACGTAGAACATAGTTAAAAAACAAGTGTCTCTCAGTTCATTGAAAAGAAGGATTTGTACTAATATAATTTGGAGAATTTTTTATACCCATGCCTTATATTCTGAGCAACTACTTTAAAGGTAACGGTACAAAATCTAGCAACTATTGTCATTTTATTATATTGTTTTGAAATTTTGTTGTAGTTTTTCCATTAAAAAAATGAGTGTGTGGTGCATACTTATAATTCTAATCCTCAGGAAGCTGAAGCAGGAGGAACTGCTTTGAGTTCTAGGGGCAGTTTAGGCTACACAGTGAGTTCATGCTGACCTTGAACTACATAGAGAGACATGTAGTTCAGAGTCAGCCTGAACTGGGGCCAGGGAGATGGCTCAGTAAAATAGGTGCTTCCCTGGCAAGTGCAAGGGTCTGATTTCAATTCCCGGTTCAGAAAAAAAAAAAAAAAGTCAGCCTGAACGACATAGAGACATTGTCTGGAGAGAGAGAGAGAGAGAGAGAGAGAGAGAGAGAGAGAGAGAGAGAGAGAGAGAGAGA